>PNEQ01093364.1:0-49224 GCA_003012365.1 Medauroidea extradentata | reverse complement strand
ATATATATATATATATATATATATATATATATATATATATATATATATATATATATATATATAAAGTGTCCTGACACACTAACTCACTCATCAACGCACTGCCCAAACCACTGTACCTAAAACCATGAAATTTTAAAGGAAACTTCCTCTTGCCCCGCGTAGGCACCCACTATGAAAGGATTTTTCGAAATTCGATAATAATAGGGGGCGAATAGGGGTGAAATGTGTTTTAAAAGAATCCTTGATATCTCATTAACCGGGAATGCTATCATAAAATTTTTAACTCCATAATATTGCCAATAGAAATGCATGTTGGCAAATTTTTCTATTTTGCGAAATTCGAAAATTAAGGGGATGAAAAGCCGTAAAATGGTTTTTCATTAATCCGTGATTTCTCCTAAACCATTTCAGATAGTGAGGTGAATTTTTTATAAAAATGGTGTTTAAGTAAATATCTAAAAGGTAATTTTTACAATTTTTCGAAATTCGTCCTTGAAAGCTCATAAAAAATAAAACGTTTTTTTTAGTTAATCCCACTTACCTCCTGAACCAGTGGAAATATTGAAATGGTTTTAGCTTTAAAATAAATCTTACGTAAATATAAAAAAAGTAGTTTCAGGATTTTGTGAAATTCGTTCTTGAGAGCTGTTAAAAAATTAAAATGTGATTACAAATAATCATCTGTACCGCTTATACCCGTTGAGATATCGAGATGATTTTTTGATAAGAATGAAGATTATGTAAATATTTACAAATAAAATTCAGGTTTTTATGAAATTCGAAAATTAAGTAGGTGAAAAGCAGTAAAATATTACAGTCTCCCGAAAAAAGAGAATGATCACGGAGAAATAATTCAGCAGTCTTTTCTTTTTGCCAACCTACTCATAAATGAAACCTCATTGGACTCATACGAAAGAATTATCACGGCACGCCTTTAACATTCACTCAGGTATTGTATAAAGTTTGTGGTGTGGAAGGGCTGGGGTTACGGGTTCGTATCCCGTGCACGACTTTGCGATGGGAATTACTATGACATCATACCAGCATATTGCGCGCGCTCTTTAAACTTAGCTAAGACAGTTAATTATTGTTCTCTGTTATTGAGTACGCTAGCTGTTAAATGCCTTCATCACATATTTTATCCAGAGTTACTGTTTACATTACGTAATTTCACGCGGGCAACGCCGCAGCCGGCCGGCTAGTCTTAATATATATAAATGCGTGCAGTCTAGGAAGCCCCATGTTACGCTAGCCAAACTTTACAGCCCCGTAATAACATAGTAATTAATTTGAATCAATTATAATGTTATTAGGCGTTTACTAAATATTCAACAAGACGAATGTAACACGTACTTCAGTATGGCAAATGCCCGCCAATAAAGCTGAACGTGTATAAACATCGGGTGTGTACTTGTAAAGTCCTGCAGTAATTTTTTGTAGCGATATCCACGGTGTCTGTATTGTTAATCACGTAAAAAGTCTCGTATATGTCGTTCGGAATAAAATGAGCACTAAAAATTTTACTTTTTAAAAATCTCACCAGCCGTTACTGAGTAGTATTCAACATTAATAACTATAGATCCCTTACTGCTTGCATGGTTGGCAGCGATTTTCCGAATATAGTTCCGTCTATTTTCCAACTTAAATACAACAATATTAGATTAAAATCATCTGAGTTATACATACGTGTATTTTTTCATAATTATTAAACTTTATTTATCTAACTATAAAAATTCATACCGACTGCACTATTTATCTTTCACGCGCAAACATCAAGTGACGTGTCCAGAGAGGTTAGACAATTCCCGTCGTTAGCCGTTAAGCGCGGAAAGATACGAATTGGCTGAAAATAGAACTTTCCAGGGCTTTTTTTTTAGTGCTCTCTTTATTCCGAATCACCTATATCCACGAAGGGCGCTATTCGCCTCAGTTTTCAACGTCTTTTTTTATTTTTATATTTGTACCAGATATTACTTTTCTTATGTCAGACATAAATTGTGATTAAATCTTCCTCATAGGAAATTTGTGTATCTCTCATAGTTTTTGCTTAATGAGTCGTAAACGTCAAAATGTTCACTTTACGGTTTTATGTACGCCACTAAAACCAACTGACATACCAAACTGAAAAAAAAAAATGCAGAGTGTATTGCAATGTTGTAGGCTAATGGATTGACACATATATACAAATTTGAAATTTTGATATTTTCATTTTAAAATTCAACATTTTTTAATCAATCCAAAAAAAAAAATTAATATATATATCAAGTTATAACCTACAACATTATTTTACACTGTGCCTTTTCAATTTGGTATGTCAGTTGGTTTTAGTGACGTACATAAAACCGTAAAGTGCAAATTCTGACGTTTATGACTCACTACGCAAAAACTATGAGAGGTACACACATTTCTTAAGAGGAATATTTAATCACAGCAATTTATGTCCTAAATAAGGAAAAAAAAATAACTGGTACAAATATAAAAATAAAAAATGACGTTGAAAACTGAGGTGAACTGCGACTTTAATGATACAGTGTAGAGCAGAGGTGTCTCCTGCTACGCGGTCATTACATGACAAAGCGATAAGTAGAATTGCAGCTTAGCCTTCTTAGTCCTATACACACACCGGCTATAATCGAATATTCATTTGCGTATACCTTACAAGCGGGTAGCAAACGACAGTCATACGAATTTTTCCTTATTTGCTACTGGCTTGTAGTAGTAAAGGTGTTTCGTGACAGCTGCCAGCTAATCATAGACGTGGCATTGAAGTATATGTTATTGACGTCCAATCTGGCCTGAGATGTACCTGCGAAATTTACTTACCTCTACTGATAAGTGTTTATAATGTACGTACAAGGTTGGTTAAGTGGGCTTTACGTCTTGTCGACAGCGAGGTCATTAGAGACGGCAATGTACGTGCAATTCAAAGTAAATTAAACCGAGCGAGATGGCACAGTGGTAACACGTTGGTCTCACATTCCGGAGTATTCGGGTTCAATCCCCGGCTACGGCCATTCTGATTTCGGTTCTCCGAGGATTCTTGAAATCGCTCCAGGCGAATGCTGCGGATGGTTCCATAACAAAGGCCATGGCCGACTCCTCTCCCAGCTCCTATCATTGTATCAAGTTGTATCACCGTCTCTAATAACCTCGCTGTTGACGAGACGTAAGTCCTTCTCACAATGTCAATAAATTTTGTGATTTTTCTTTTCAGTGAAATAAGGATAAAGCTGTCTACTAAACGTATGCTTTATTTTATTGCTGATTTTATTTTATTTTACGTAGTCGCAGAATTAAATATGTTTATTTATTTCATGAGACACCAGCGCACGGCATAAAATGGACGACTTGAAAAGAGGCGGAGCTTCAGTAAGGGGTGGGAAACAATTCCTATCTCCATGGATACCGCAGCCGAACCTAACCTTCATTTAGCTGTTTGGCGTCACATGTCCCGGATGAGATGTACGTCAAGAAAATTGATTATTTGTTTGGAATTTGCCGTTTTTTCAGGTAAACATTAATCTTATGTATTTGCGTATCTTAACCATGAAATTGAAACTAATATTTTTTACCCTTGCGTGCAAATCTATGAATGCGCAACATTTTGCTTTCTACAATTACCAACTAACAAATCAGCATGTTTGTAAACAAGCTTGGTTTCCCACAGTACGTTTCCCCTGCAATGACGTCAGGGGGGCGTGTACTTCAAGTCGTCCACTGAGGTTAAAACGTTGTATAATTCGTGTGACTAGTGCCGGTTATGTATGAAATATTTAATGAACACTCGTAGCAAAGACCGGTTTTTAACTGGTTTCGTCATGGTAAACCGATAAGATGGGAAACGCTCAGAACTGTTTTCATCCGGATGATGTGCTGACGCACGGCGGCTTCCGTGGAACTAATGGACAGGCCGTTTACGAACGCGGAGTTGCCGATCTGGTCATCGTCCGGAGACTGGGAGGCTGGGCCTTGAACTACATTCGCGGTATGGAAAGCCGCGTGCGCACACGGTAAATCCGCCAGCAATTTCACGGCAGCCTTCGGCGCCAGAACAAATCTCCGGCCTCGAGTATATATACACGGGAAGAAAAGTGACGTTGGTAGTCGTGAAGTATGTCGCTGGGCTGGTTGCTGTGCGTGGCGCCCGTGGTGGTTGCCGCCGCGTTGTTCGTGCGCTTCCGCACGAGTCGTTACTACCGGCTGCTGTCGAAGCTCCCGGGCCCGAGAGGGTTACCGCTACTCGGTATACTACCGTCCATGATGGTTAACACCAACCGCTCCATGGACTACTGCCGGGAGTTGTCCAAGAAGTACGGCACCACGGGCGTCGGCTGGCTGGGGCCATACGCCTTCGTCCTGATATCCGATCCCCGCGACTTGGAAATAATCTTCAACAAGAACGAGTGCCTGTCCAAGCCCGCCATCTACAAGATGTTGGAGCACTGCTTCGGCTACAGCGCCATCACGGCCAACCGCAAGGACTGGAAGAGGTACCGCAGGATCATGCACTCGTCCTTCAGCACCCAGACGTTGGAGACTTTCATGCCTGCGTTCAACAATAAGGGGCAAGTCCTCACTCGCGTCCTCGACAAACAAGCGGACAGCAAAGCGTTCGACATCTTGAACACGATGATGCTGTGCACGTTGGACATCGTCACAGAAACCAGCTTGGGCACCAACATGAACCTGATCGAGGAGAACCGAGTGGAGTTGGCAGAAAGCTTCCACATCATTCGGGATGTGCTATTTTCGTTGGTGTTCCGTCCGTGGTGTTGGGTTCCTTCCATCATGAAGAAGACACCTTCGTACAAGAAGATGCTCGGTGGCTTAGCCACTTTGCTGGACTTTGCCGACAACATAATCACGCGCAAGCTGCAGGTGTTATCACACGAAAGGAGCGATACCAGCGATTGCAAGAAAGAAGCTAGTGAGGAAGCCAGCGATAAACCGTCGACCTGGCGGAAGAAACATCTGGGCTTTATGGACCACGTCATCTCGTGCATGAGGGAGCAGTCCGACCTGCTGACGCACACAGAGCTGAGGGACAACACCGTCACCGTCATCATTGGTGGGATGGACACATCGAGCATCACTATGTCCGTGGTCTTAATGCTCTTGGGCTTGCATCAGGACGTGCAGCGAAGAGTGGCGAGAGAGCTGCAGGAAATCTTCGGCGACGATATTCAGCGGGATGTGACCGTCGACGACTTGAAGCAGATGGTGTACCTGGAACAAGTGATCAACGAGACATTACGGCTGTTTCCTCCACTCCCAGCAGTTGCCAGGGCTACCGAGGAAGAAGTCAAACTCACACACTACACCCTCCCAAAAGAGTCCATCATCATAATACCTGTATACCTCGTACATCGAAATCCGGAATTTTTTCCCGATCCGGATAGGTTTGATCCGGACAGATTCAGTGCTGAAAACTGTGTGAATCGTCATCCGTACAGCTTCGTCCCGTTTCTGAGCGGGAAGAGAATGTGTATAGGCAAGAAATACGCATACATGCAAATGAAAACTTTGTTATCAACCTTGCTTAGGAAATACGAAGTTCTTCCTTGCAATACGAGAGAACAAATGGAGCGAGTGCAGTTTAAATTAACATTGAATTTTCTTTACGGCTGCAAAGTTAAGCTGACTCCAAGAAAATGGTAGAGGAAGACCTAACTACTAAGCAGAACTAAATATTATCGCAAGTGAATCCATACCATTTTTAAGACTCGACTGACAAGTTATTTTTAGAATGTGTTAAAAGTAATTTTTAGAATAATTTATTGAACAAGTATTGAGTAAATATTTATGTTATCCTTCAAATTTATATACAATTTATTAGAGAGTGTTTATTTTTAAAATATCAGTGCAGAACAAATTGATCACGAAAAATTATCTCAAACTGAGACTGAATACATTTATACTGGGGGCAATGAAGCTTATTGACAATGTGTGCTTCAACACTTTTTGATGTTGATGTACACAACCATATTTTTTTTAAATTTTACTCAAATATGTCAATTGTTGGCATTGTTCTAAAAGAATGAAATGCATAGTTTGCTCTGGTGGCACAGAGAAGGAAAAAAAGGTTAACATAAATTACAAATATAATGCAGTTGTTTTATCAAGTAGTAGTGATTTAGTAATTTTTGTACAACTGTGATCTGGCTGAATACCTGTGAAGCAAGCAAGTCAATTTTCGTTTTTTTTTTTTTTTTTCGGGTACGTAGTTGTCTAACAGTTATATACTATATTCATGTAATTTGAAATGTCTGAAATGATACTAGTCTTTATGCGCTTAGAATTAGTGATCTGTATCTTGCTGTGAATACAAGAAAATAAACAGCCTACACGTTTATTAATTTTAGTCTTCATTCATACAAGTATTAAAGAAACACAAGAAAACGTAACAAAATTTTTCACAACCCTTCACACTACAGTTTTAACGTTAACAGAAATCTACCAAAAATGTAAATTATACTTATAACACGTTCTCAAGTTAACATTTAACACAAATAATAGTAATAGCCTACAGTTTGTGTTTTATCTAAATTTAATGAAATTATATTTCAGCTTATTGCTAGTCATGCTATTTCTGATAAAATAAGTTACAAATTAGGGTAATACTTGTGTAGTTTGCAACAATTGATAAAGTTCAATTCAAAAATGGTTACTACAATAAACTTCAAAAACTATTTTATTGCGTAAAGTAGAATTTAATCTTATTTTAGACATCGCAGGTTATACATTTTGTTCTAATACACTTGTACATTGAACACATGCAATTAATTTTCTTATTTCGCACCAAATGCAATTTAGTTGTACGCTTAGAAAAAAATGTATTAAGCATTTACTCCTTCAGTTATTATATATAATTAATGACACCTTTGTTTATTATTGAGGTACATAATAACATGTTTACACTTTCAATCTGTAAGACATTTTTTAAGTTTTCTGGAGGTATCTGGTTCGGAATTGGTATACTTCTGAGGTAATTTGTTGTTGGAAGACTTGGTGGCACCGCCGTTTAATGTGATGCTTTTTTTTTATGTCTTTTAGTTCCCCGTCGTCGTCCATTGTACTTTACATCAACCCCACTGGCGCTTAAAATATTGCTGTAAGAGATGATGAAGCTCTCACAGTTCTCCGTTCAGCTGAAAACAGTTTTATAAATTTAGTTATTAAAAATCATCCAAATAGAAAGAGTCATTTAATATACAAAACATTTTCTGAAAATGAAAAAATTACTATGTTTTGACCTTTCTTAATTGGGTTGCGTTAAAATATACTTTAGAAGCGCTGAAATTGTCGAGCACACGTGTAACGTACACTCTAAAAAAGAGTTTGTAAATTTACCAGACGTGCGTACACGAGCGCTAAGAAAGTAGGTATGGTATAACAGTTTCTCAGATACCCATGGCAGCACTCCTGAACTCGTTTATAAAACAGTCGAATGTATACTGAAGTTACCAGACTTGTATTGTAACAAGTGTACAAGTTTGCATATTTACCAGGCGGAAGTATGGTGACAGTCCCATACTGCGTCTAGGATAATAAATTCCTAAACATTTTATTAAGTATTTTTACAGTGTACATTGAATTATATTTATAACAGACATCACTTAAACAATTTTCAGATAAGGCTTTGTCTGCCGGTGCTGTTCATAGTTCAACGACCTGGACAGATAGTCTCGAAATGCTTGACAACTTAACTAATTAAGCGTCGGGACCCTAGATTTAGTAGAAAAGATCTCGTCACCAACTGATTCCAATGCTTTACTGCCGCATCTGAAGAAGTGTAGATTTTCAGGAACTTTATCCCTGTTGGCACAGTCCAGTTAGCGACGCATCTGCACAAAGACACTCTGCCAATAGCAGAGCTGCATTTGTGCACATAAGGCATTGAAGCCAGTTGATGAACAAGTGGAGGTCCTAGATCTTGGTCATTCTGACGTTCGAGGGAGTACCAGATGAAGTCGCGTCTAGTTTCTGGAACAAATACGGTAGCTTGTGTTGGCCAAGTAGAACATGATAATCTACGCGCGCCCTGAAATTTAACGGCCACTTTACTTCCTTGCCAACCTTGCATCCAACCTTGTAATTTGTCCTGCCTCGTCTGGCCGTATGGTTACGATATCCTGCAGCAGAGCCGGCTGCTACTTTCAAGTAGGTGAAGGCCAGCTAGTGAAGGTTTCCAATGTCGTGGTCACGGTAAACCTGTGTGAATTATTATTCAAGACGAGCCAGCAAAAATAATGACCCTCTGTATCGGTTGCCTGTGACATGCTTGGCAATTTCGTGAGATATACATATTACTGAATTCGAATTATGAATACATTGCACTACAAACAGTGAATAAAACCTTCAAACGCGATTTCAAACGATATGGAAGTTTGAAGACGAGTAGAATTCTTTATTTCTGGTTCTGAACCAACACGAGGGTTGTACATATTATTTAATCTTTAAATCACGTAAAAACTTTTGGAAGAATTTTGTTCAATTATGGACGTAAACTATTCTGTTTATGGTATCACCGTATCTTTAAATCAAGGATGTGGTATCAAGTGAGTCCAACTACCAGTTAACTGCTGGAGCTGAAATATACGACACCCGCCCTAACCACTTAACGTTTATAAATTATATATATATACACACACTCAGTTTTACTATAAATAGAACAGTACAATGTGCAATGCATACAAAAGTCAACAATAGATGAAGTTTGTTTTTATTTAGAATACGAAAGAATTTATTAAGAAATGTTTACAATTTTAAATAATTTTAGGATATGTCAGTGAATTCATCACCCAGTGGTGCTATAGACCTACGTAGCAATGCATAGTAGATCACATGTATTCTCCGTGCTTTTTACAAATATATAGAATTTTAATGAAAAAATAATTGCTTAATTTATTTCAGTACTAAAACAGATTTTTTTTAATATTACGAATTATATTCGACAAAAGAAAATTAGAAATAAAATAGTTAGCAAATATTTGACAATTAGTCGTCACATTTTTTGTAACGATCTTATTTACCAAGATCTGATGCTATTGTTACAAAATAAACATAATTGTGAAAAACACTGGGTGATTGGAATACGAATGCAACAAGTAACTTCCCAAATACAGAAAACAATTACTCTCAGCTGATTTTACGTAGCCTTCTAAAATAATCAACACAGGCAACATGCACTTAATTCAGGTTGGTATAATTTTCCTACCTGAGAGATATACCTGTCTTTTGCCAACTGCCAAAAAAAATTAATGAGATGATACACAGGCAAAGCAACGGCGGAATGCAGACAGAAGGAGGAATCAGGAATGCCGCGGTTGGCATAGCGACTTGACTACTCGCCTCCCACCAAGGAGATGCAGGTTCGATTCCCGGTGGGGACGCGCCCCGATACTTCACATGTTGGAATCGTACCAGGCGATGCCGGTAGTCTATGGGTTTAGTCTGGGATCTCCCGTCATTTCGGCGCTGCTCCATACTGACATTATGTCACCCCTCACCAGCGCTATGATTCGTGGGTTCACCGACATGTAAGCTAGCCTGCAAGAATATTTGTTATCTAAAGCAGACAGCGGATGCTCATTAGCTGATTGCTATTAAAGTGATAAATGTTTGTTACATTGTTATTATTGGCTCAGAGACTTTCAGGAGGTGTCAAATAAGTAAAAGGCCAATGGAATTACGTTATGCAGAAAAAAAAATCCCACATTTCATAAAGCAGAACATATACAATTGAGGGGCTTAGAATGAGAGTGGTGTAAGTCATGTAAACTAATTCTGACAAAAACGATTAACTGATGTTACATGAAAATTACATCGCCCGTTTCTTAGTACTTGAATTTTTATTTTTAAAATTTAGTAAAAATAGTATAATAATGTAATAGAACTTTCTTTAAAAAAATCATTAATATGAATTAAAAATGTACCTTTTAATGAAAGTGACATACACCATCATCATTGTAAGCCCCTCAATTGTTTCTAAAACATTGCTTGTTATTTCGTTAATTAATATATCTCATTTTCAAATAGCCTACCTCTGTTTGAGTACAGTTGCTTAGCTACTGAAGATTTAATGTAAAATAATTTAGTAGCACGTTTTTTGTTTGTTCTTCACGCTTGTGGCTTGGATGCCTTCTGCATAACGCCATTCAATTGAGAAAGTGACACTATCTTACATTTGTTGGAATTCTGTCTTGTACCCAAATGAAAACGCGAATGTTTCAGGTCTGTATCTACTGTAGGGCCTCATTCCATACTATCCTTCTGGGAAAGCAGATTCCTGTGGGAAAATTCTTCATTCTAGGGGGTGCTGCACTGGCTTTCGGGTTTCTCTCATATTAAGGTGGCTGCCTACCCAACGCTTCAAATGCGTTGCACTGTGTGGTAAACAGGTTTTTTTTTTCTACGGAAATATTCCACGTGTGCCCAATTTGCCAACGTACTAAAAGAAAACAAACTTCAGACAAGGTCGGGATCTCATTGTTAAGACGCCACGGTCATTAAGAACACGGTTTCTTAGCCCTCCAAAATGGCTAAAAACGGTCTTTTCAGACTTTCGTACTTCAAATTGTATTAACCAGATGTATGTGAAACTCAGATTGCGACCTGCACTGAACTTACTTGCAGACTTTCCACCAATAAAATTACATGATCACCACTTAATGACTCATAGTAAAAACCACTCTGCGCGAACCTTGCACGCTATTTCAGTGCTTGGCTCGCTGAGGCGACGCGACTTTTGATGCGCACTTCAAGGTCGCTTTTGAGTTTCTCACGCGCGAGTAGGCGGTGCCCTTAAGGTGTTTATATTTACTTGTTTTCACATTTTGGTTGGTTTTCTGAGTCTCAGCAACATCGTCTCTGAAAATGGTTCAATTTACCATCGCTGTGTTCGTGCGATGGACGGTAATACCCATATGTTAGCATTACTGCCTACCATACGTTGAACATGGTTAAATATCGCGGTAGACAACAGGTGTATGAATCCCTGGCGGATAAAAAGACCCGCCGTAGTTTAACTGCCTCACTTCTTCTACCGTGCCACGCCAAAGCCGAGGCTGCCAAGCAGGGGGTTAATAGCAGAGCACAATCCTTACAAATTGCTTCTCGCTTTCATTCCTCTTCCTCCTCCTACCATTTTCCCAGAGGCGAGCCTGGCTGGGGCGATTTATTCCGTCCGCCCTTCCAGCGCCAACTTTACCCAAGCTTCGCGGAGCTGCATTGTTCGAGGCACGTCCTGGCGCGAAACATTATGGATGTACCTCGTCTTCTTCAAAGTATCTGGCTCGCAAGCAGCTGGGCAAGGCAGCAGCGTAATTAAAATAGCAATTGACTGTGCTACTAGCGCATCACGCCTGGGAGGTTGAAGTAAGTGAGAGATTCTGGTTAGCGCTCAACATCGAGGTCTTCAGCGCTGGTGAGGGTGTGGCGTGATCTGAGTATGGAGCAGCGCCGGAGTGAAGAGGCGCGGGAAACCGGGAGATCCCCGAGAAAACCTGCCGACCAACGGCACGATTCCCACAAACTCCAGAGAACGACCCCACCGGGAATCGAACCCGTATCGCCATGTTGGGAGGCGAACGGTCTGGCCATTCCGCCACGGTGGCCTCTGGAAGAATGAAACCCGTACAGCCAGGAACACTTGATTTTCGTGAACTTCCTTCAGTGCCCTACATGTACAGTACATTTCAAGCTCTGTTTTATAGTCTGTGCTTAGACCACGGTCGTAGAACAGGTCTGGACACTCGCCTATCTACCAATGTATTTTTCTTGACCCCCTTGTTGTTTGGCTGTAGTTCGTCAATCACCGAGAATGTAGTACTCTTTGGCGCTGTAATCAAGGCGGTCGGAACTCAAACTCCGCCCACTTTTTTTCATTGTTAACATTATAAAGTAAATAAAGATTTCTGGAGCCATGATTTTAAATTGTGAGTGAAGGAAGTATTTCATACATTGATAAAAATTACGTTTTGATAAATTGTTTATCTAAGTGGGGAGGAAGTGGGCGGAGTTTGAGCCGACCGCCCTAACTGCAGCGCCAAAAACGCATATCATTATCGGTAACTTAGAGAACTACAGCCAAACAACAAGGGGGTCAAGTTTCCAGGCGAGTGTCCAGACCTGTTCTTCTACGACCGTGGCCTAGACGTTATCTCTCAGCATCTTGTGGCTGTACCCGTAAATACAGACTTGTGGTATCGCTCTAACCTTATTCTAACTGGCACTGTCAAATTTGAAACGTCACCACATAGAGACACGTTGCCAATAACCACGAAGCAAAGTTGCAGATTTGCATGCAAATCATTAAAATACAAGAAATCGTTTTCAGAAAATCGAGGGCATTTTCTTGTATAGACGATAAGAAAAGATAAAATTAAATAACACTTTAACTACCGAAAACAGACACAACTGTTCGTTTGACGTCGTTTTAAAAAACTTAATTTCCCACTGATAAGAAGCGAGAGAATATCTACAAAATCTATCAGGTTTAGAGAGGAAATAATGTTATAACATATACTTCAAATGTGTACAAATACGGTGTTACGCAATATCTTGTGCTGAAATGTGGAGTAAACTGCTGATAACTATTCATGAATTGGGAAGGAGAGCGTAATTTATTAAAAAAAGAAATAAATAGGCCACTAAGATGAACAGCCTGTGAATTTAGCGCATTGAATTCATAATTTGCACTAAACCATTATCCTGCTATACTTAATGAACATTAGAAAATCAAGAGATTTAAAAGCTAATCGTGGTAGTATTTTCAGGCACAAATTGAAATATCACATTCAAAAAAGATATTTAAGTGTGTTAAAGAGTACATCAAAAGAGTCCTTCTGCCGATTTAAAAAATGACAAGATAATTATTTCCATATTTCGTCAAACTTTATTGCTAGAGGCACGATTATTTCGCGTATCCATCTGGTAGCAGCTTAGACTTCTCAGTCCTATACACGCACCGGCCACAGTCGAGTATTCATTGGCTTCTTAGCGTACAAGAGGGTACCACGTGAGTTCACAACGATTTATTTTCTTTTTCCTTACTGACATATATAATTTAAAACCAAGAAGTTATTGGAAGTCTATAAGCCTACAAAAACAAAAATAATAAACCGAGGCAACTTTTGTTCTTCTAAGTTCATGAGCAAACAATTTTATGGCATGGGACAATTCAACAAACAATTTCTTAACGACAATGTTGTACAGTAAATTACGGCGCAACTCCAATTGAATGCTTTACATTGATCAAAAATTGTTCGTCGTTTGTCAAAGTAACATGCTCTTTTAAAGAACATAAATCTTTTAGGATTGGTAGTGTCCACACACGATGAATTTTCGAGAACAATTAGGTGAAGGTGCGATGTTTTGGTCGACACAAACGGCGTGGTTTTGTTCGCTGCTGAGAAGGGAGTCTCGACGGAATAAGAAAGCGCTTGAGGGCCCAAATAATAACCCGTGGGTAGTAGCAACTTCCGACATGTTTTCAACACGCGAAAATCTGTAATAACCCAATCGACATTTGTCCCCACAACGCCGTAGTAGGAGCACAAGTCTTCTGACTGACCACTATACTTCCACGACATCGTATTTGTTTCACCATGGAAAGACACACTGTAAAATCGTGAGAATTATGTGTCACTTCTTTATTCATTTAAAAGTGTACCGTCTTGCTCGCTATATGATTTCATGACGGTCACCTGGCTTGGTTTACCTGTTAACACATCGAGCGAGGATGCGCAATAGTGGCACGTTTGACTCCAATACTGGAAGACACGGGTTAAATTCCCCTGATACAGCATACTGATTTTGTTTTTCGACGGTACATGTGAATGCTGGTATGATTATTTTTAGCGTAGGCAATGGTCGATTCCTCACTCGGTTCCTGTCCTTGTGTAAATTTGTGTTTCAACCTTCTGTAAACACCTTGCTGTCGACGAGCTATAAAGACCACTCTAAAATAAATTGATAAACAGTAGCCGTTTATTGACTAACCATATTTATTTTGTAGTGGTAGGCCTACACGAGGATTAGCATTCTCCCAGTCAAATGAGCTACGCACCAACAACGAAAGAAGAATGTGAGACATTAACATGTTAACAACAGTCCACTTTCCCCACAATAAATCATTGTTCCTAGTCATAAATAATTGGGAGAGATGATGATTTATCGCGGGAAAACTTGACAATTTGCTGTGTTTCAACGTACATTCAGCTTATTAACAGATTACTGGTTTTCACTTGTACGCAGAGCTGTTGTCCTATTTGACTGAGCCAATAAGAATCCCGCTATTATAATATTTGATGTATGTTATTGGTCAGCAGACAACTACGTTGTGGTACTCTTGTATCACTCAATCATTAGGGCCACGATTTTGTCGCGAAAAGATTTTTGCCCCACTTTGTTTCAGTGACTCACGTGCACATCGGCAGTTCTGTTTCAAGGTTATTGGCAGCGTGCCTATGTTCAGACACGTTTCTCATTTGAATTCACCAATCAGAATAAGATTATTGTGAGTCTGTACGTCTATAATTTGCCAAGGTCAGTGAAAGTAAAATCATCCAACCACAGACGATGTAGCAGAGCTGCAGGTGTGCACATGACGCATCGAAACCAAATGTTGCAAAAATCTTTTCGCCATAAAATCGTGACTCTATCAATCATACATGTCACAGTAAACTACAGTGTTTTAGAGGGTATGTTGGTACAAAATATTTTCGCGATATCCATCCTCTCATCTCTAATGATTGGCGATGAAAGAGTTTTACGGCCTTTTAACAACGAGGTATCTAGAGCCGGTGAGGGTGATAGGTAGGGGCCGGAAAACTTCGCTGATTCAATGACCTGCAGGCTATACTCCATTGTCCTATGCGTATTCAAGCCACGACTATTCGTTCAATGTCTGCTGCTCCACTCGGTACAAGCTAGTGAACAAATGGCCGGGGCTTGAGTATGTATATGAGAGTGAATTCTAACTTGCAGGTCATTGAATCAGCGAAATTTTCCGGCCTCTAGTGATAGGTGGTTAAGGGACAACCAGGATTCGAACCCAGGATCTCTCGAACATAACCGACTGCGCTATGAAGGCCGGCTATTCATTAGCGAACAAACGAACATCAGTGAAGTTTCACTTGAACGAACTGTCGCCCGCGGTACGACTCGATGTTTTAGAGTTCCAGTTGTTGTGGTTAAAAATTTTCCATTCACTGGACCCGGCCGAAAGACTTCCCACTTTCGCTACTTCGTTGAAAATGTTCTGACGTTTGTTTGAACGTTACTGCTGTGGTCGGAAGAGTAGGGCTCCCCCAACATAACCGTGGTCTTGTACGCAGCAACGCTTCCACGAAGATCGTGCAAGATCGTGTGCGTGGCCGCACGGCGGTAACTTTCCATATGGCCATAACCCGTTCCTTGTCAACTCGCCACTTACGAAACAAACCGAGCAAGGTAGCAAGGACACGCATTCTGAAAGGATAGATTCGATTCCCGACTCCGGACATCCTGGTTTCTGGTTTCCAGGTTTTTTTTTTCCGAAATCGTTACAGACGTGTGCTGGGATGGCTCCTTAACAATGACCATGGCTGATTATTCTCCCATTTCCTGTATTTGTGTTAAGTTGTGTTGGACTGTTTATAATGGCATTCATGATCTTTCTGGTATTCAGTAGTGTCAACACTTCCTTGACCCTAGAAGTTTCGGAAGATGTCGGAGCTTCCATATTCAGAAAGTCTGTTGACCAACTGACTGTCAGTTGGTTAACAGATTTCCTGAAGATGGTATCTGAATCGACTGCCGAAACGCCGAAAACCATGAAAGCAGTGACGCTGCTGAATCTGAAAAGCAAGTAACAGCCGCAAAGACCTGCAGTCTACAGGATGATGTCAAATTGCGTATCAATATTTTGGGGAAAGCAATCCTCACACCTGCAGGAACAAAACATGTCATATGGACATAGGTTCTAAAACGCTCAGTTTCTGCTCTTTAGTTCGCAATACATTATGTGGGCTTGATCATGTTGTGGAAGGTCATTACAGCAGTCCTCTACATAGTACACTACTCCGCTATGTCACTAATCCATAAACAGTTGGAATATCCGTGAAAATTGATACACAAGTATGAATCGTAAGAACTATAGTGAACAAAATGTCCGTTTTCGGACCTATTTTCATATAACATTTATTATTCCTCTAGACGTGGGGATTGTTTCTCCAGAATATTAACACACAATTTGGGAACATTCTGTATATAAAGACTACTCGACGATATATTAGGGCATTTCTAATGCTTTCACAATAATTATTTTTATTTATAAGTGCAAGCAGATATCGAAAAACGGTTGCTCAGTTTTGTTACAAACTGTGTTTACTCTAAAGTCAAATTTTTTCAACGCAAAAATTATATCCATTCAGCTATAGATCGTTCGGGATGAAGTAAGCACTAAAAATTTAACCTTTAAAAAATATCACTAAGCGTTGCTGCATTGAATTCAACGTTAACAATGGTTGCCTTACAGCTTGTACGGTTGGCAGCACATTACCGAACATAGTTCCGTGTGTATTCCTTTGTAGTGCAAAAATACTGAAACAGACACACTTGTATTTTGTATGACTAATCACTTTTTTTTATCAAACTATATAGGTTCCTCCCAGCTGCACAATTTATCTTCAACGCGCAAACATTAAGTGACGTGTCCAGATGAGTTAGACATTTCCCGTCGTTAGCTATTACGTGCGGGAATATGAGAATAGCCTGAAAATAGAAAACTAGTAGGTTTTTTTAGTGTTCACTTTATTCGGCATCACCTATCATTAGGTCATCAATAAGAATGTCCTTAATTGCATAATTAACTTAAACTATTGTGTATTTTGCCTTGAAAAAATTAGCTAACATAGTGTACACTGTTTTTTTTTTTTTTTTTTTTTTAAAAAAATAACGCAACCTTTTTTTTTTTTTTTTTTTTTTTTCCGATATCTGCTCTCGTTTAAGGTTTAAAACATTGTGACAGCAGAATACATTTTGGATCATAGCCTTAAAAGCTCGCTTCACTTCATAAACTGGGCAGCGGTGAGTGGATATTCAGGTGTCAGCATTGACGTCTTCTTGCAGTATACAAACGACTAGTTTATAAATCTTTTAACGCTCTCGTAAAAGCCGTGCTGTGTCTTCGGAGTGTAGGTATTTGCCGCGCCAACAGTGAGAAGGCAGTAAATATTCAACAGAACTTCGTTTACGCGGGAACAAACCGTTGCTCTAAACAGTCGTTTAGGACGGTGCGAACGTTTCCAGGGCGAGGCCTCTCCTTTCTTGTGAGCGCGTATAAAGCTGTCTATTGTGCAAATTCGAGCCGTCTTTTCGCGTCTGCGAGGGCTGTGTTTTATTCAGCGTGCGCTCCGCTCTGACTCGAAATGAAACCAGGCCGTCTTTGTCTTCCGCGTCCCGCGTATTAAATTAGTATAGCAGGGAGTTTCGTTCTCATGCTTGAAACGGAAGGAATTTTTTTTTCCCCTGGCGGATGAAAAATCGCAGATGGAAATTAATTATTAAACACAAGGTCTCTTAACACGAAAATCCAAAATCTGTACAAAAATATCCGGTTTTCATAATGCATCTTAAGAGATCCTACATACATATTATTTGCAACATGCTATTTTTAATTGTTTGGAAGAGTAAATGAAGAATAACTACTGCAAATGCATATTTCTTGCTGACTGATTAAAGAGTCTAGTACAGTCACTTCAAATTATTTTATTCTTCGAATGAAGTTAAAATTGTATTCATAAATCCTTTATAAGCCCTTTAATTATAATCTTGGCCTCCGTAGCGTAGTCTGTTGGGCGCGTGGTAGATAAATAAACGCTGAAAATATCAATTGATTCTACGTTTTTTCGAAACCAATTTAGATAAAATACTCAATGACAATCCTAGATAATGGTGTTTACTAACTTTATGAGTAAATACTTATCTAAAATTACTAATTCAGTTAGTGTGATCTCTTGCGCCGCAGTGAAATGCACGAGGTTCCGGCGTCAGAGATTGTGCCTCAGAAGTTCGTAACACTGGAAACTATTTAGTTTAAAACGTTGGCTAAAACTATTGTCTATGATTGCTATTGTTTAATTTTCGCAAATTCGCTTCAAGAAACCTACAGTTATATATTAATGTTTTTAGCGTTGAATTGTGTACCTCGCCCTTATAAGAGTTAGCGTTTTTTTTTTTTTTTTTTTTTTTTACGTTTGTGGCACGGAAACTGGGAAGGCGATATGTAGAATATCGCACGTCTTTTTAAACATCTCATTGCCTTTAGACGCGAAGGACTAAATTAGCGCGCAGTGTTTTCGTAGAAAGTGTTTTTCAACAGGGCTTCAAGCGATGACACTCTTTTATTTTTATTTGGGGAACGTATGTGCAGGTTTCTATGATTTTTTTTTTACGATTACGATTGATATTTTCGCAAGTACAGCGACGTGTAAAATATATTTTTATCACGTTTGAAGAGCTTGGAAATCACGTTTTTAATTACCGGACGGCACATTTAGAATCATAGGGACACAATTTGTAGTGCGACTTATTTTCTTAGATAAACTCATTGGAAACGTTTTTAATAGTTACACAGAAAATTGTAATATTATGTTCTACATAGGTTACCTTTGTGTAGGTGGATATGGTTGTGAAGTCTTTCAATAACGAGTGATGACTTTGTTATTATGGGCTCCAGCTGGCATAAGGACTTAACGTTCAATAATTAACAATGGAATAAAGACTGCACGAGACGACAATTAAATTTCCACAAACAAACATATTTATTGAATCTCAGGGTTAAAGGTCGGAACAGATTGGAAGTTATTGTCTATTGTGTGCGAGGATGGTAATGTAAAATAAGAATAAATAACTGAAATAATTTACTTGTGTACCCTAGGAGAATGTATAGATAACCATAGTAAAATTAAAGAACAAATGCAATAGTTAGCTACTCTAGCCGCAAACTACAGAGAGAAACCCGCTGCAGAGCCAGTCTTCAACACAGTCCATAATTAATAATTTTAAGTATTATCCAGCAACACGAACAAGGACCTTGGTTGGCGGGCCTTGCACACGGGAATAATTAGTCACCCTACCAGTGATATCTTCGTAGAATGTATGGACAGGCCTCTGAAGACTATTGGTGATGTTGCACATCCACCCAGGCGACCTGTCTGATGGTCTTCAATTTCACGATCAGCCTCATATCGACGTCGTGGTTTACGTCTTCCCGCAGCGATTCACCAGACACGTCCACCATTTTTGGTTTTTCAACTATTTCTGACCTGGCTCTGTCCTTCTCTGTGCACATCGACATTGCACAAAACATTCATTCTCCCAGCGATGCATGCAGTTACAATAAATTACACTATTTATCCTAAGCGAACAGAACATAATAACATGTTAAATATACAAAACACTAATGAAAATTACAATATTAACATAACAGAAACATAACAAATACCATAAAGTTTTTAAATAATGACAAATCTGAAAAGATTAAACTAAGATATTACAAAATCAATAACTGTGCCCCGTTACAGCACGTCTCACGAGCCAGATCCACTGACTCTTAAAACATCGTTGTTGAAGTGTCGTAAAATCCTCTCAATTTAACTCTTTCTTGACTTAAATATTCCAGTTATATCGCAGAAATAGATGAAAGAACAGGGAAAATACTGGTGACGTTGTACAAAAAGAACCTTTTCTCGTAAGAGTTTAACAATTTCCGTATTATCAAGACAACAATTAAAATATATAGTTTAAATATCCAATAGCGAAGATGAATGACTCTTGAAAATATTTTTAACCGGGTCAAATGGCACCTTTGTGTGGAGCCGCATTCAGCAGGACACACTTTTTCAATTCCCAGTCGAGCCATCCTCATTTAGGTTTTTCATGACTGTCCGAAATCACTCTAAGCGAATATTGGGATGTCTCGTTTCCTGAGCCAATGTTTCCTTTCCAAACGCCCTTGCTGTCGACGAGACACTGCAATGTAAAACAATATTGTGGTAAAATTCTCTCACACGAAGTCGAGCAGGAAACGCTTTCTTGTAGGTAAAACTTGCTTGCAAACTGTGAGGAAAAAATCCACGTCATGTAATGTTACATTGCAGCTTATAAAAGGAAAAGTCTCTGGCCTTGCAGTATGATAAATATGACCTAGAGTTGTCCTTATCCATGCCCACTGGGTATAAAATGGATGCTCATTAACTGATCACAGTTTGATATTCATAAAAATGTTATAACATGTGGTTTAATAATGCAGTAATACTAGTTTCTCGGTGGTTACATTCATCATGGGATTAAATTCTTTTCATCACACTCCCGCCCGACAAATTTTCTGCCCCTTAATTTGAAGACATAAATACAATAAAAATTTAAAAAGTTATATATGTATGAAAATAATAGAGCCCTTTAACAAAGAATTCCGTAACTTGCATTTTTCGCGTTTTGGTGCTGTCCACAATATTCATCTGTAATTTATGATAAGTACGTTGTTTGTTCTAGTTTAATATTTCGCCAGCTATAGAAAGCTGTACATGTAACTCATAATCGAAAAGATACATAATAATTTGACTTTCAAGATTTTTCGATAGTTTTCTAACTGCCTTCCATAACCAATTTTTGTTAATACCTATATGATGTCCTTATAGGACGGGTCGAACTACAAGAATTTTTCTGAATAGTATGAGCGACCAGCGGCAATAAATCAATATCGTGTATGTATGTTACCTGAGGGGCAGGGCATCACAACACTGATTTGACACACTTATTGACTGGTAGGGACCGAAAAAATTCGCTGTTTATTTTGGGTACACGTTAGAATTCAAACAGTTTAGTTAAGTGTAATGTTCGTAGTTGGCTCTTGACTAATTTGACCCCTCCTGCAAGGTCGTGAGCCAATTATGAATAAGCAGCTGAATGCAGGCCTAATTATGCGACATCACTGTGTCGGCGAATCTAGAGACATGCAAAATTCGCGTTATCATTTGGTAGCAGACTAAACTTCACTTTCCTATACATAACAGAGCATATTCTGCGATTCAATTGGCCACGAACTTTTATGTGTTGAGATTGGCCTCTCTACCGTGTAAGCATTCTCCGCGGCAAGTCACGGAAATATCAGCCAGCGAAAGACGTCGAGCGAGCCTATAGTCGCTTGGAGTCTAATCATCTGTCATAAAATAACGCGAATTTTGCATGTCTCTACGAATAGCCTACGAACATCTGTTATCTGCGCAGGACACATGTATTCTTGGAGGCTAGCATACAGGTCAGTCTCCCGTATGCTTGTGCAGAACTCTAAGCTATGACAAGAAATTAGTAGAGACTTACACATTTCACGTTATTATTTTGCTAGAGGCTAGAATTCACTAACCTATGCTCAACAGCGCTCTCTCCGTGAAGTAATTGGCTACGGCCCTTCGTGTCTTTGTGTGAGCGCATTGCCTGATAGTGGTTATTTACAGCAATTTTCATCACCATGTTTTTATTTCTAACAGATATTTTTTTCTTATTTTTGACACAAAATGTTACAAAATTTGGCTCTTATAAAATTTTTTTATCTCTCATAGTTTTCACGTAATGTTTTGTAAAAGTCCAAATTTGCACGTTTCCATTTTAAGGACTATGCATACCAAAACCAACTGACATAACGAACACAAAAATTTCACATTGGATAAAGATGTCGCAGGCTACAATGGCACGTACATAACACATAGAATATATATTTTTTGTATTAAAATAAAAATGCTGAAATTTAAAATAAGTATTTGATAAATTCAACAATAATATTTTAATATAAAAATATTTTATTTTGTGGTTTAACATAGCTAATGTTGTAGCCTATAAAATTGTTATTCAGTGTAAATTCTTTCAGTTTGGTAAGTTAGTAGGTTTTAGTATCGTCCTTAAAACGGAAATATGCAAATTTCGGCTTTAACGAGATTTACGCAAAAACCGTGCGAGATAAAAAATACTTATTATACAAAATGTTGTCACATTTTACGTCTTAAACAAGAAAAAAATAACTGGTACAAATATAAAAATAAAAACATGGTAATGAAAATTGTGGTGTGCCATGCCATCAACCGTACGAGAAGTCCCCGCCTTAATCGCAGACGGTCTTGTAGTGTGTCACGCGTATACATTTTAACGCGAACCTACTTAACTTATTCACATTACGTTTATTTACGAATAACTTAAAACTGAGCTACCATAATTTTGAAAATTTAGTACGCTCGTTAGAGACATGATTTCCGGGCTTCCAAAATTGCTCAAAACGGGTTTTTTTTTTCATACTGCTGTAACACTGAAAATACGACCTGGATTCGATAAGTGCAAAACAAGACTCATGCGTTGGCACTGCTTAGTACTATCAAAATATACAATTTTAGGGTCACTACTAAAGTCCACAGCGAAAATTTTGCATACCAGTAGCGCGTTTTGAATAGCGGTGATGTGCTTCTCGTCGAACGTTGTACTCTGGCTCTTATAGCTCCGTTACTTCCATGCGTCAAACGAGGAAATTTGAAACCGATATACAATAATACTCTTAACATCATTGATTGAGAAAGTCATTTAGATGCTGCCGGCCAAATTTGGAACCCAGTCTGCTGTAAGAAAATATCACGAAATTCGCAGGTATCTAGAAACGACCCTCCACGGAACAAGCGACGGAATGCGAAGGGTATGAGAAGCAGGAGTACCTTGCAAAATTCAGCAGGCAAAGTTCGTTGCATTTCCCGCGACATCAGGATCAACCAAACCCCGAATCTAACCCGGATTGCCATGGTGTAAGGCTGGTGGTTTGACCACTGTAGGCCGTTCATGGTAAAGTGAGCTCTATTAAAATTTTTCTTTCAGTCATTTTGCAATAATCTTTAATTTTTTTGATCTGAATATTTCCCTGGAGCAAAAAAAAAAGTGTAAACATTCAACCAATCACAAAACGTAACATATTTGCCCCAATGAAAAAAAAAATTTTTGGATGTTTAAAGTGTTGGGGAATGCTCAGCTTGGAGTGAACAGACTATACACCACCGTCTTCACCCTGCCTGCGGTTTCCACGAGTCACAGGTGGTTTGAGCTCTATGGTTGACACTCGCTCATTCGCCACGTGTCTCAGCACCTATAATCGCAGTGCACTGACATATTGAACTATCTGGTCAGGATTCGCCACGATGCGGCTTATTAGACACTGGATAGGTCTCGGCTTCCTCGAGGAGGTCCCAGGTGGCTAACACACTATAGTATGTTGACAAACGAGTTGGGAACAACGCCCGCTCACCGCGATTGAGAAGAGCGTATTCTCTTTCTGGCATAGGCATTACTCTCGTTTGAGTTAAGCTTTTTCCTTCTGGTTAACTCCCTAGGGATTAGGAACAAGAAGACTAGCTTCCCACCATTTGTCCGGCAAGACCGGAAATCATGTCCGTTGGGGACTCGCCTTAACATGACTCAAATTGGTGGACCTTTATTTAATTGGCCGGAAGAAAACTCTTAAACCAGTTCAAATCTAAACGCTAAATCTGATTCAGAAAACATCCGAGGTTTTATCAATGTTGTCAATCCCAGAACATACAACGAGGAAACTCTGGATTTATTTTACACCGTGGGGTTGTCTACAACTTGACAACATTCACTTGCAATGGCGTCCACAAAAACTTTTAAGTTTATAATACCAACCTATCGTAAAATGCGTTCAAAGAACATTCTTTACTTAGAAAACATCCGTTTCATCCATTTTCACATTCCCAGAACACACCCGAGAATGACAACTGGAAAACGTAAACTTGCTATCGTGACAAGAACAATTTATAAACGATATCCCTAAGCAGGCATTATTCAAGCACTTGGAGAGAATTTTAAATTTATCCCTTTCTTGATATTCTTTATATCCGAGGTCACCTTCGTATCTTGTGTATTCGGCGTGGTTACGTAGGCAACATGTACCACGTAATATACTGGGTTCACGGCAATCAACCAAATAAACCATACGACACTGCTGGATCGAACCCAGCTAAGAGAAAGTTTTAACACAAATGCTTCTTGGTCTATGTTGTTCATTTATAAAATAAAAGTCTAGCTTACCGAGACATATTCCTTTATTTTGGTTCTTCGAAAATTTTACTCTATTTAGCTAATTTCTTTAACGTTTGTATTTAAGTAGACGTTTTGTGCCCTGTAATTGTACTAAACTCTATTTCTCTATTTCTATCTTAATCACACACACGCCGATTAATACTACATTACACCGATATAAAAATTCAGATTTAAAATCCTAATATTTTAATTTATTAAATAAATTTTGAATAATATGATAAATGAAACTATTTGAAAGCTCTCGTTAAACGATCTTTCTCTCGTATAGCTAGTGAGAGATTTTTATTTTTGTCGGCGCTTAAAATCGAGGTCTTTAGCGCTGATGAGAGGAGACATGAGGTGAGCATGGAGCAGCACCGGACTGAAGGGGCGGGAGAGCATCAGTAGATTGTGATCGTACTCTAGGGAAGCAATAATATTGAAATAAAGTTTAAAGTTTATATCTTATATGTGACTATGTCTACATTGCAGCTATTTCGCTCAAAATTGTCAAATGCAACTTCGACAAATTTCCCTGAGGTATAAACGGTAAGTACATAAATCAGCGGGTGATGAGTTTCTTGTCAAACTTATCTTCCTGTTCCTATCAGCCCACAGATGACAAAACGACTGTCTGCACAATTCCAAAATTATTTCGAAACTCGAAATGTGTGAATACAGGCTCCGCACTTCTGAACTAAGCATATTTGACGGAAACGACTTAAACACTTTACTCAGTTTCGAACACATCGCAGCTTTATTATCCTCCTGGAAACCTATGTTATTTCCTACATCAGTCTTAAAGATACTGTGGAGAGAAATTTGATTTATATTAAAACAAGTTCCAGCCGTAAGTACAAAAATAAATACTCATGTTTGTCGAATTTTTAAGACAAAGGAAGAAGAATTTTGGCATTGATTTGGAAATAATGCATTCGTCACCGGAAAAAAGATAGGCCTGTCGAAAAAATTTAAATTGTTTGGAGAACAGTTAATTATGTTTTAGTTTATGAAATGGAAAACACCGAACATGTGGGAATAATTTTCACGCAAGCTCTTGAGGAAAGCACATTTAGATTGTTTGAAAGCTGAAATAAATTTTCATAATCTCGATTATTTAATATTTGTCCATTAGCCCTAGCTCAACACATGAAGTCTAGTTTTCTGTACGTGTAAATTTCGTGATTATTTTGATTCGTTACTGTTTAAATAAAATTTAATGTGATTTCAGCTACCAGTGCCTAACATCATAATGTTTTTCGTTGAACAGTCACAACAAGAAAGGTAGGATTTAAAAGCTAGTGCAATCTACACGTGATTGATTCCAATAGTGAATAATAACGTTCAGTCATCCAAGCGATTTTTCAGATATCTATTGGACCGTTTTAGCCTCTCTGCTTCGCACTGCATCAAGACCAGTCGGTTGCTAGGACGAATTTAGGCAATTCGCTTTTAGATTTCAAACATCACACGAATGTAATTGACAGATAAGTAAAGTTTATATAGCTAATTCGTTTTAAAATTATTACTCAGGACTATATTTCATATACCTCAGTAATTTTTTTACTGTAGGATGAGTAGAAACTGTGATAATCTTAACTCATATATTTCATTTCCGTTTTTTACGCGCTTTAATGTGGGTAATTACATTTCTATTAATAATGCGATATAATGAGAAACACCGATGTTTAAGTAGTAAAGTACACAGTTATCAACTATAGCATATATCCCAAGCATAGAAATTAAAATAAAAACATTTCAGACCGTGTTTTCTTGCTTTTACCAAACCGGCAATTAAAATAAAAACAAACGAAGCTCTCCATAGTGCCTATCGCGAGTCGAGACGTCATTGTATAACTGCCACGTTTACTATAACCAAAATTTAGCAAAACGTACTTTGAAATAACTATGACAATATTTTCAATATTAATCAGCACTTGATAATTATAATTAAATAAGTCGTAGTACTAGTAGAGTCCCGGAAATTTCGCGGATTCAACTGAGGATAGGTTGGATTCCTAAGTCATGTATATTTTGGAAACTTTTTCGATCGGGTCCATTGCTTATTAAACGTGACCTTGAGGACTCCGAACCAATTGCGGACATGCGTCATCGTCAAATGTTCAAATGCTCACCCACTGGAGCAGCAGACAATGTACAAGTAGCTGAGGACAGAGTATACAAAGGACTGTGCAGTCCAGCCTGATGCTCATTGAACCCGCGAAATATCCGGGACTCTAATTGTTAGTAGAGATACGTTAACTTCGTGGGTACATCTAGCTACAGCTTAGATTTCTCAGTCCTTTACACTCACTGGTCATACTCAACTATCCATTAAGGGCGTTCACGTGGCAGAAATTCAAAATTTTATATTTGCTTGACATAGTGTGAGTTTTATAGACGATACTTGGGACTACATTTTCCACTTGTAGAAATTTTTTAGTTCTCATTGTTTTCCCATAGCGGCCTGTCAAAGTCATAATTTGCAAGTTACAGGAACATAGATATAACACAAACCAAGTGTCTTGCTCGAATGAAATAATTTACACTGAAATTAGATATAATTGGCACTATGCTAAAAGATTTTAAAACACACAACAAAGTAATTTTGTCTTTTTTAAAAATGGCCATAGATGAGGTAAATTTTCGTCATTTCCGGATTTTTTAAAAAGTACAAAGGAATTCCATTCCGTGTTTTTAATCT
This sequence comes from Medauroidea extradentata, assembly GCA_003012365.1. Classification (NCBI taxonomy): domain Eukaryota; kingdom Metazoa; phylum Arthropoda; class Insecta; order Phasmatodea; family Phasmatidae; genus Medauroidea; species Medauroidea extradentata. The sequence goes on along the minus strand of PNEQ01093364.1, from coordinate 22,406 downwards.
TTTAGCATAGTGCCCATAATATCTAATTTCAGTATAAATTATTTCATTCGAGTAAGGCACTTGGTTTTTGTTATACCTCTTATGTTCCTGTAACTTGCGAATTATGACTTTGACGTGCCTCTACGGGAAAACTATGAGAGCTAAATAATTTCTACAAGTGGAAAATGTAGTCACAAGTTACGTCTATAAAACTAATAGATCTACTATGTCAAGCAAACATAAAATTATGAATTTTTACAACGTGAATGCCCTTAAGCGTACAAACGGGTAGCACCAACTACTGACGTGCAGTAATCAAAGGAGTGTCACGATATTATTATAGACTTAATAGTACATTCTTGGCGTTCAACTAAAGAATATATCTGCGAAAGTGACGTAGTACTCTATTTATCAAACAAGACTTTAAAAATGCACTATGAAACCATCCCCAAAAAGATTTATTTTACAACTAGTGCTGGGGAAATTTCGCGAATTCAATGACGTGCATGTTAGAATCAAATATCCAATGTATATACTCAAGTCTCTACCATTTTTCCACTAGATGCTACTCAGTGGAACAACTGACAATGAACGAATTGACAGGGCTTGAGACTGCGCAGTATATTTGATTATAACATGCAGGTAATTGAGTTCGCGAAATTTGACCATCTCTTTTTATAACCAATGAGTGAAGTATAGGATGTTCCATCATTTACCTAACAAGACGATTCCAGCAACAATTGCAGACATCATCTCATTGTAGTTATTATATATTTTATTAAACACACAACAATGTAGATTTTAAAATGGCAGGCGAACACAGGAACAGCTTTCACAGTGAATAATCGTTCATACTCGCTGGGTTATTACTCGAATGCCTTGACGCAGTAAATGAAAACTACCGATTACATGAGCAGAAAATCAATAAATTAACACACGTAATACTTGGTTACCTTGACACTCAAATGCCGTGATCGCAGTTCTGAGTATTTCTCAACTGGTTCTTGGTTATTGATCGGATAAAATTTATGGAGGACAGCGGGCACCACATTTCCTTTTAAAACATACATGCGTATTGTCTTCCATGTATTAAAGCTCCGCAATAGTCACAATACTGGACTTTTCTATTTTTCGCTTTTATTAAAATATGAGAAGAAAAATGTGAAATTCACTATTATAGCGTGAATTATATTTACCTTCCGGAGTCTCTTTGAGGGTGGACCAACATTTCTTCCGGTGTCGTGGGAACAACATGAGTAAACAAAATAAACACCGTTAAAAAGTAAAAGAAACATCAACACAACGAAAACGGTGCCTTTAAAAGGCTCGAATCAAATATAAAAAATTGCTTAGTAAAACCTTCGTCAAAGGCATTGAGTACACGCGTAGTTATAATGAACAAGCAAAATAGTATATAGGCATACAAAGTACTTCGAAAAACCAATAAATAAGTTGTAAAGATTTAAGTACAATAATTAAACAATTAATTCAAAGTAACAAAAGTTAAGAACAAGATTTTTTAAAAAATTTTACTAAAAAGTTAAAAAATAAATTAAGTTATGTTTGTCATATATGTATGTAGTAAGCATATTCTAGGTTCAGAAGAACCCCTCTCACGGTACCGGTAACTCATCATCGTAATTGTACACGCGTACTTAAATAATTAAGTTCTAGAAACGTAATTATATAAATATAGATATTTTCTCTCTTTCTCTATAATCTGTTGTTATATACGTCCATAGAACATATTTACGTACGACTGTATTATGATGAGTTACCAAGAGAGGGAATATTCTGAACCTAGACTACTATATCCATGTATGGCAAATTTAACTAAAATTTATTTTCACTTTTTAGTTCACATTTGAAAAAAAAATTATTTATTTTTTTTTTACTTTAAATTTAAAAACCACATTATAACTATCTGTCTCTGACAAACCACAGCCTATGATAATATTTTGGTTCACACTGACAACACTTAGTAAGTGAGAAAGCTCATAGTCCTTATTTGAATGCTATGCGACTGCTCTCACAAAACAATAATTATACATGGCAAACCAACACTGGTAGAAGTGGTTCATTAATACGCTAAAACAACCTCGAAGTCTGGTTCAGATGTACAGTGACTTTTTTAATGAGGATTAGAGATATTACTCATTTGATAAACGGCCACTTCAACAAACATATACCTACGAAACGAATTGGAATAAACGGTGGAACAAGAAAAGACTCCATTCATTAAATTTATAAAGTAGGCCTACAGTGGATATAAGTCGGATCGTAAGCAATGTAATTTAATTCATATAATGCTAAAATATCATGTTACATTTCTTTTGAATTCATTTAGCACGCCGCCTTAAAATACACATTAATACAAATAAGCATCCGGTTTTTCATACAGTTTACGTCTGTGTAAATCATCTCGAATAGTTAATTTTTTTCTTTAATTCTACGAAGAAGTTTATGCAATATTCTTGCTACACGCAATGACAAATATTAAAATCACTTAATTGTAAGAAGGTGTTATATTCAGGAGGATTATTAAAATACACGGGCATACACCTCATCACTTTATCTAGTAACTACTCAATCCCCGTTTGGAACAATGACACGTAAAATAATGAACATGTGACATACACTATGGCATTGTGTCTAATGTTATCAGTGCAAGTATTTTTTTTTTAAATTATGACCACACCACTTTGTATAGTAACAAAAGTAAAGTTTTCAGTTAATTTTCCTTTCCAGTAAACTTGTGTATTTTCGTGACTAACTTGTATGAGCATAATTGTGTAAGACATAAACACAGTGTTTATATTTTTACCATGCTCAAAAGTTAATGACAAAAGAGACGATATTACAAATAAGTTGTTAGTACTCTTGACAAGACATTTTTCTTTACTGCTCACGTCACCACAAAAAAAACTGTCAAATATTTGAACTGGCAGTGTTCAGCAGTGAATTTCAGTCTCGCGGAATTTTTATACCATGTCTGACAGTATTTGAACCATGTCATCTCTGACACGACTTCAGAAACAGCTCAAGAGTGTTTTGACGCTGATCTGACAGCTACACAGACAAAGTGCATCCCGTCGATATCGCATGATCCGATTTCACGGCTGTCATCTTTCGGAGTGCGGATCGAATATTGGACAGGAAGTGACCCTGTTACGGCATTTCAAATTTTTTCGTCTGTAATAACGGATGCCCAGTCACCAGAGGCACGAGAATTTCGCAGATTTATTTCAGTCAGGTTAAATGTTAAAAACGTATAGTACAATTTTACTACTGTGATTAGGTGTCAGCTGTCTTGAAACACCTTTGATAGCCTATTGTTTTGGTTCTGTACTGGATACTGGCCACCCAAGCCCGCACCTCATACCTTACCTCGACAGAGCAGTGGACAGGATACTGGCCACCTAAGATAAGATAATAATTCACTACATACCACGTGCTACGCGCTTTTACTGTTAGAAGTCAGTGGATAATCGACTGTGGCCAATGCGTATTTAGAACTGAGAAGCCGAGGCTGCAGTCAGATGAATCAGCGAAATACTCGTGCCTGTACCTAATGCGTTTTTGCCTCACATTCAAGAAGTTGTAATGTTACAGTTAATGGATAGTCTACTGTCTGGTTATCGAATTCCTGTTTTTTTTTTTTTTTTAATATCCATTATTAAGTTATTGCCATTGCTTCACTCTAAAAATTGAAGCCTTTCAAAAAATCCGCTTTAAAAACAGGTGTCCTGCTAATATAGATTTCTTTATTTAAAAACAGCTAAAATATAGTATATTTTCCTGTGCTTGTCTGAGATTAATTCGTTATGTGTGTTTCCATCCCTGCAGGGTTTTAAAATGTATATTTTATTTCGGAACTCTCCGTAACAGCTATAGTGCCAGTCTCCACAGTTGCGCTCGCCTCCTACCAATGTGATCCTGATTCGATTCCTGTGGGGAAGGGTCTACCCAGATTTTCGCATATGAGCATCGCGCATGAAAATGACTTAGACGGGTTTTCTTGAAGACCTGCCGCTTTTCCCGCTTCTTCATTCCAACGTTGCTTCACGCTAGTCTCACATCGTCCGTTATCGGCGTTGAAAACATTGGTGTTAAGTTACGGAAAAACCCGTTTGAATATATTCTGAAGTAATGTTCTACTACCGTTGGTGGCACAGCGACATTCGAGTTTTTATAAGATAATCTTAGTGATTTTATTGAATATAATATTACGCGTACTAAATTAAAAACTATACTGAATGTCGTTCCGTTTTTTTTTTTAATTTGTATCTTTAGATGTCACTATGCTGTTTTAAAATAAACAAAACTTTAGAAATAAAAATATATAGAAACATCTAAAAATAATTACAAATATAATCTTTCCCAGACATTGTGAGCAGATATCTGGCGATACATTATTTTAACTTAATATCATACGCTAAAATTTAATATATACAAAAATGTTAAGTAAGAAACATCAGATCAAGAATGTCGAATAAAATTTGGCAAAGAAGTTGACAACTAGCATTTTATAACTGCCAATTCTTTTTAATCTCTAGGTTTACCACACGCATTTAGTTGGTCGTTAATTTAGCTACCCGTAATTTTTAAATAATTCAGTATTTTAATCTACTAAAGAATTATTCGGCAAGCACACTGAGCGAACCTGTATTCTTGGAAACAAGAAAACCATTTTTTTTTTTTTCGTCAAAGAATAAACATGTCCATCCCTCGACAGAGGCTGTACTTATTTGAGCGTTTGCGGAATAATGTCCCGACATTCCACACGAGGTTGTACGCCGCATGGCGTGGAGAGAACTGTGCGTGGGTGGAATAGGGAACCGAAGCGGCGACCTTGAGCATCCTCATCATTCCAGGTCGTTATTGCTCTCCTAGGTGTCAAGGCAGACAGAACCTTTCGGAATTCCCTTCAGCTCTCCGTAAATCGTTAATGGGTCGTTTTGTCGGCGTGTCGCATCGCATGATGAGTGCCCAGGGGGTCAATAGGTACGAGAGAGGGGTGTAGGTAGGGGAGGGGAGAGAGACGTTGTGGCGTCTCGACGTGACGTTGCCATGGCAACGCCGGCCATCTGCCTGCCCCTCCTTCGCCACTCCTCATTTTCCCCCATCACCACCCTCCTTGAAAACTATTCTCACCTTCCCGGGTTGCATTTTTCCTTTATCCATGCGTCACCAAGAATTTTCCTCGGCTTGCACCTCAAGCCTAGGTCGGATGCACCAATTTTCTCCCAAACCCTGAAGCTGAAGTCGTAACTATTCCTAACCTTCTTAAAAGGCTTTGCTCTTTAGCTTCTACATCTTTAGCGGTATTATTTTTTTACGCATAAACGAGAGCAGATAACAAAAATTTGTCGAGCGTCTTCTCCATGTTAGCTGATTTATATATGGCATTAAATACCATGGTTTGAGCTTATTACGTAACTAACGAAATTCTCGTTAGTTAAATTTTTGTCCGAACTCGTAAAATTTCTTGTTTTGAAAAAAAAAAAATAGCTATCAGGACAAATATAATTTTCAACGTGAACAGCTGGACACATTTATATATCGGCTCTTATTTAGGCTTAACAAAAATAATTAACGAAAAAATATTAGACACTAAAGAGCCGGGCCTTTAAGAGAACGTGGTACATAATTCAATGCTAAAAGCATTAATCCATAACTGTAGGTGTCTTGAAGCCAATTTGCGAAACTTAAACAATAGCAATCCTAGACAATAGCTTTAGCCAACGTCTTAAACAAAATTGTTTCCAGTGTTAGGAACTTCTGAGACACAATCTCTGACGCCGGAACCTTGTGTTTATCTGCGGCGCAAGAGATCACGCGTAACGAATTAGTAATTTTGGATAAATATTTTCTCACAAAGTTGGCAAATACCATTACCTAGGATTTTTGTTGAGTATTTTATCCATATTGGCTTCGAAAAAAGCGTAGAAACCAATTAATGTTTTCAGCGTTGATTTATCTACCACGCGCTCGCTTGGGCCCGAGTTTCTATAGTTTGACAATAATTATGTTTTAAGACATAAATGGGAGTCGAAATCGTAAAATCGCTCCGTGACTTTGTTACAACAGTTCTAACAATGTTCTCTGATTTTGTAGTGACAAAATAGAGCGTGATGGTAGCTAATTAGTTAGTAGTTTTTTTTAGAGATTGCAAACACTATATAGTTTTAACTATCGTATAATTTACAACATTTTTGTCAGTTGACTTATTCGTCAAATTTCATGCCTTTAAACAATTAGAAATCATATGGGAAAAAAATGTATGCAAAGCCAAACGGATTTGTAATACACTGAAAAAAAAAAAATACTTACTAGTCACTGCAAAATATTTTGTTAAAATGAACACTACCAAATTTTTTTGTAGTGACCACAAAACATTTTCCTGTTCTCAATAAAGTTTTGCAGTGACTACAAAAAATTTTGTAACAACTACAAAAAAATTTGGTAAGGTCCATTTTAACAAAATATTTTGCAGTGACTAATAAGTTTTTTTTTTCAGTGTATCTGTTTTCGTTTCAGCTCTAAAAAATTACTATAATATATCAAGATCTGTAGAAACAGGAACACGGCCTTTACTTGTATTAAGTATGTCTCAGTCACATTTCATGATATCGTTTTTGACGAAAAACCTTTTTCTGAATAATGGAGAGAGAGAGAGAGAGAGACAATAACATATATATTTTTTGTGTAAAAAATTGTGTATGAATGGGTGGTTATTTATTTGTTTATATATTTGTAGATTTGAGTGTTAAAACCTTTATTTAATCATCATTTTCAGCATATTGAAAAAAATTACTGTCTAAAATTCCTGTTTCAATGATGACCTCGCCGCGCTGAACAAAAACGTCAGTGGTATGTGTACTTTCAAGGCTTGCTGGGTCCCCATAATAAAACAGTTAAGAGTGTATTATTACAATCGCTATCGCTCTGGGGAAGGCAATACGCTTAAGGCTATACTCTCTTGTTTTAACTTTTATAAAGATATTAATTATATGCATCTAAACGAGATTAGATATAAATATGTCTGGCAGTTTTGTCTTCTCCATGTTGGCTTTTTTTTTCACAAAGCAGTTAATACTACGGTGTTAACTAGTCATGTAACTAACGAAATTATGGTTAGTTTACTTTTTAGTCAAACCCGTATAATTTCTTGCTTTGAAAAAATTGGCTACCCCGACGAAAACCATTATAAACAATACTGCCAGACTGATTTTGATATCTGCTCTAGTTTAAACTTTAGAAATTAATTTTCGCAAAAACAGTAGAAACTAAAATTCATGGCCTTAAGAAAGAATTAAATCACGGTCGTATAAGCCGTTTCATCTTCACCGGTATATCCATCGTCTGTTACATGGCCCTCATTAGAAGACGTCGCAAATCTGAACGCTGGAATAACGTGGGAGACATTGAAAACAAAACAATGATTTCCAAAGCAAATAATACGTTTTTGAAAAAAGTTGTTTCCAAATAACTAAAACAAATATTTATTTAAAATAGATTTAAATATATATTTACTTTAAATATATGTATGAACGCCTGACATTTGTGATGTCTGCAATTCTGTAGTTGCGTAACGAGTGTTCTGCTATTTGTTAATAGGTAACGCTAAAAAATATTTCTAGCTATTCGAAATCGTTGATTTTAATTTTTTGTTAAGGAAATAATAACGACGAAAGGCTGGTAATTTAGTCACGACGTGCTCTTCTGAGGATATCGCATTTTGCATTTTTGTATATGTTAATTCGGAAAACGTTTAGAGAAACATTTGGATATTATGTTATAAAACATTTTAGGTTAATATTGTACTAGTGATATTATTACTTTTTATAGGTGTATGTAGGCTACGTTTTTAAATTTACGAACAAATTCCATCTTTGTTACCGTAGAACGGTGTAACTTGAAACTCACAGGGTAACTTGGAAAACTTGTTCAATATTTTTTTGTATTTTATGTGAGTGAGCTGGAAATAAAATTTTATGTAATGTCATAGACACATCCATTGTTTGTAAATTTTTCATGTAATTGTTTCCAAAATATTCGGAAATCATACACACACTCTTTACCTGTTATTAATTTAAATATTTAAAAAATGTCGACAACATGATTGAGTAGCTACAGAATGACTTGTTTGCTTTCCTGTGTGATATTATTTTAACGAAACATTATATGAACTTGCACGGTCGCATAAAAAGAATGGCACGTTAAGTTTATGCCAACGTGAAAAGAACGCCTTTAAGCAATTAAGACATACACATACATCTATAGCCTATACACATATGTACGTTCTTTTCATATTGGCGTAAACTTAACGTGCCATCATTTTTATGCGACCGTGCAAGTCCATATCATGCTTCGTTAAACTATAATCACACAGGAATGCAAACAAGCCGTTCTGTAGCTACTCAATCATGACGTCAATATTTTTATGTACATATTCATAAACCCATAAGGATAATAATTGAGTTATTTACCTGATCGAACGACTTAAATATTTTAAAAATTAGATACGGGGTTTTACAAGAGATCCACTTGATTACTGACCGTTTTCAACTGGCTGAAGCAAACACAATTGATTGCTCCTTACTCGAGTAAAAACCTACAAGATACATTAGCACAATTTGAAAGACAAGAATGTACAAGTAAAATAAATTAATACAGCTTCTGAAGTAGTTATATGTAACAAACGTTTATTAATAATTCAGAAATATGTGTTTGATTCTGTGATTAATATTTGCAAAGTATTTTGATGCATTGATTTTTTATTGTTCTGAACTTAACGTTGAACAAAAATACTGGATGTGTACATGTTACTGTGACCACCCATTGTGCAGGCAGAACTTTTTTTAAAAAGGGGGGGAGGGGGGCTCCCAAAAAAATTTTAATCTTTTTGAAAATTCTTATATTTGTACGAGATATGGTTTATTTTATAGATAAATACTAAGACTATTTTTACAGTACTGAAAATATTCTATTTTTAATTTTTTTTTGTATAATGGCAGGTCAAAGCCCAAATTTGCATAAAAGTTTTAACACAAAAAAGGAAAACCAAAGGACTTACAGAAATGAAATAATTCACACTAAATAACAGTGTCACGGGCTACGTCATGAAATGCACAATCTGTAATGTATAATGTATATAATGCATTTGAATACATTTTATATTAAAAAAATCTGAATTTGAAACAAAAATTGGTAATTTTATGTATTTTTTAAAAAGACATAAAATGTCAATGAGGAATTTTACATATCTCTTGACGTAGCCCGTAACACTGTTATTCACTGTGAATTATTTCATTTATGTAAGTCAGTTAGTTTTCGTTTTTTGTATTAAACCGTTTTATGCAAATTTGGGCTTTAACGTGCCACTATAGAAAAAACTATGAAAGTTAGAAAATTTTCATTGCTGTAAATATATTTATATTTATATAAAACTAACCATATATTGTAGAAATATAAAAATTATTAAAACCATTCAAATTTGCCGTGAACGACTTTTTAAATCTCTCTCAGGTTTTTTTTTGTAGTGGATTTAGTCGTTTTCTTTTGTGAACGCTGATATGTATACGGTTTGTTTACTCTATGATTGTTAATGTCCATACGAAAAAGAGACGGAAACGAGGTGAAGAAAAAATTATTATTATTTTACCGTGAACAACTTAAACAATCAAGTTCCCCAAGCAACCGCATCAGCAGTTCAGTTTATTCACTCCTGTTACAAACCGCTCTTGAAAAAAAAAAAAAAATCAGTAAAGCGAATATTCTGAAAAGTGCAGGAATTTCCGCGCTGGAAGTTGGGTTGAAGTGGGCCTGCCTTACGCACGGTATATATACATTTCAGTGGAAATACGAAGGGTCGCTCGGAAACAGGAGTTTTTTTCCGACTTCACTCGCTGTTCTGCTAGCGCGCGTTCGAGCCATTTAATTCACCAGAAGCTCCGGATTACCGCCCCGACAAAGTTTCATGCCTGGCCTGGCCACCCGGTGTTGAAATTCTACCTCTCGTCCAACCTACATCTCTTGGAGTGAGGGTAGGGGAGTGACGCTCTTACCCCGTGTGTTTCCCCCAGTAGTTTCAACCCTCACATACCCCTCCTTTCTCTTACTATCTCTCTCTCTCTCACTCGGCAGTGTAGGGCACCGGTCGTGACTTCAATTGGATTGGTCCAGGGAATGGTTGGCGGTGACAGAGGGGTAAAAGGTGGGTTGGCAAAACCTGTAGGATGGAAAGCGTAGAACGGCGTTTCTCCCCTGGGAAGAGCAGAAATACTCCTCTAATGTGAATCCGCTTCAATCTTCCCACTAACAGCAGCGGAGAGGATGAGGGAGGGGGAAAAAGAGCCGGGTTTATAAGATGGGAGCCAGCTCACGCATAAGTGGATAGGAAATTAAATTGTCTCTTCTCCAACATTTCATCGGAGTGTATTATAAATTATATTACACATTTTTATAGTCCATTATTGATGCAAGTTTATGGATTGAGTGTGTTAACAAAAAGTATTCCCGAACGTCCTTATACTTCTATGCATTTTCTTTGTAACCATTTTCCGATTATGGAAAAGAACAATAACTTTGCTTTTTAAATCGATCTAGGGGTGCTCTTCACGGTGAGTTGTTTTCCATGCATTTCGTGTTGTATGTGTGTTTTGCTAAAGTGGATGTATACAGTAATCAAATTTTATTTGTTTTTCTCTGGAATTTTGTACATAAATAAATAATTATTTATTAATGCTGCCAGGATCACTCGATGGATGTCTAACTTGTATTTCGTCATTGGAATATGACAAATAAAATATCATTCCTCTTAGCGCGTCATTGCTCCTATAAATGGCAACTTTCTTTCTGAGTAGTAAATCTAACAAACACCCGATTATGGAGTATCAATTGTATTTTTTCAGTAGTAAATCGCTACTTCCTCATATATCATGAATAGAGATGATGGTATATCGCGAAAATTTTTTGCATCAACATAGCCTTGAAACCACTGACACACCGTAGCTGTCTGCAGACCAATAACAGGCATCAAATATTACAACAGCGGGATTCTTATTGGCTTAGTCAAATTGGGGCAACAGCTCCACGTACAAGCGAAAGCCAGTTATCTTTTCATAAGCTGAGCGTATGTTGAAGTCTTGCAAATAGTCAAGTTTTCCCGCGATAAACCATCATCTCTAATCATGAAACTTTTACTGTTGGTGCTTTCAGAAGACAGTTTATTATGTCGTTGAGTCTAGGGATTCGAGTGTTCCGGATTAGGAACTAGATAAAATATATGCCACTATTTATTCTTGAAAGCATGCTAAGAATTATGAAACAAGCAGGGATACTGGCTGACCATTTCAGCCAAACAGAAAATTTTAATCGATACATTTTGACGAGTAATCTTATATTTTGTGTTGTAAAATGTGTGAACTAGTTGCGAATCGTTAAGAATATTGTGCGAACATTTCGTTGTGACAGTTAGAACAGGGGCTCTAATGGAAGAGCCATTTCTGTTGCTGTTTTCTGAATGCTGATTTCCAGATGTGGATGGCTTTCGGTTTAGTAAAATTGGTTCGGAAAACAGAAACACTCAAAATTAAGTAACATTGCTGAACGTTTTCAAAAGACCTTAGCTAGCATTTCTCCTCTTTAGCAACATCAGCTCAGTGGAAAACACATCTGGCCTTGCTGAACATGTAGCGGTGCAAATGTTAAAGAAAGTGGTTAGATCTTTGACATCTCACTTGACTTGGGCTTCTTTCAGGAAATTACAGACGTGTTTTACAAATATATTTTGAAAACGTTCTTTGAAAGTAATTTTCTAGTTAAAGAAGAGAAACATTGAGAGTGCACAACTGAGTCGATAAAACTATAGTTCTTCAGAGGCATAGGTTATATTTCAATGATGTCTAGACCGAACAGTATTCAGACTTAGTTTTAAGTGATGAACTTGATTCCTCTACAAAGATTCCTCTAATTTTGGCTGGTCAGCATTTACAGTGGATTAACATTGCGCGCGTATCATATTTGCGAAACTGTTGCACTGTTTTCTTTTCGTTGCCCAAATTGTTGAATTCGAGCCCGCATCCTTACTTGAGGTTAGTTTGTTTTAACTTTTAGACATTCAAAAACACTTAAATTATTTAATTTGTTATATTTCGTAAAGTATAATTCATTCGTATATTCACTTCACTTATTTCCAGCAAAATGGATACCAAAAGCTTGAACTTGTGCAATACTTTATTATTTCTGACAAATTCGTGAATTAATTTGACTTCAAAATTTTCTTCTCTAAGTTGTCTTACAAATAAAACTCCTTCGACTTTATAACAAAAATACGTGCACAAAATGTTATGAACTTTTACAGCTCAGATATGAGAAACCGTACCTCGCTTCTTGCACTCTACTGTATGAGGAGAGTTAGTTACGGCATATACCAGGCTAATAGTTACACACAAAAAACTGATAGACGCACTATAAATAGAGTCCGAAAAAATTCGCGTTTTCTTTTGGCTCCAAGTTATAATTCCAGTAACTGTAAGTTTGTGCCACTTTTGCAATTGGCCCGAGACTTATATGACACTTCCTGGAAGTCGCTTAGCCAATAGTATAAAAGCAACTAATGTAGGCCCACATCACTACGTCATCGAGCAGCCAGTGAGCAGATAATGTCTGCTTGAATACACACATGTTCTTGGAGGCTAGCCTACAGCGCAGTGAAGCCGCGAATTTTTCTTGGCTCTAGTTATAAGAGGTACAAGAATTTAGCATATTTAGTCTAGGTCAGTTTGAATGCCAACAACGTATACTTTATTGTTACTTCTATTACTAGACGAGAGCTGTCTTGACACACCCTTGTCGATTGCAGGCCAGTAAAAACAAGCAAGTAATCCGTAGGGATACCACACACGAGACACCCAGCTTTTACAGTTAGAAGCCAATGGATAACTTGCTGTCTCCAGCACGTGTTCAGGATTGAAAAGTTTAGGATGCTGTCCGACGAATACTCAAAATTCTAGTGATGCTAGAGACATACAAAAATCATGTTATTAACTGATAACAGACTAAACTTCATTGACCTGACATCAGGGCCGGCGTAACACGGGGGTGCCAACCGTGCGATTGCACAGTGCGACAGAAAAGTTGGGTCGACGGGGGCGGGCGATTAGGCTGAAGAAAAATTAAAATCCTTTAATATGATTCTTTACTCAATTTACCTGCAAAGTATTCCTTAACTTGTAAATAAATCTGATTAACTAATACGTTTTTACTTTACTTTATATCATTTTCGCTACTTCTTATTACTTTGGTAGGAGGTGGGCGGCGATAAGAATGTTTTGCACATGGCGGCAAAATGTGTTTCTACGGTCCTGACTGACATCCTTAGTAAAAATTTGTCATATCAATGGCCCAGTTCACAAGGTAAACAACTCAAAAAATTTCATTTTTTAGTTTGGCCCACCAACACGTAGACAGAAGTGCACTCTACTCAGTTGAAAAGAAAAACAACACGAAAATTAACTTGTTTTAATAACATGGCACTTTATTCTGACTGTCAGTGAAGAGCTAGAAATTGTATTTATTTTATATTAAAGTGTGAAAATTTCAGCAAAGCCGTCTATACAAATTTTAAACACATTAAATAGTAGCCTCTGTACTTTTGCTTCAAAGTAACACCAACCATAGGCTATATGTCAATTTACATGTTCATCGGGGAAATGGAAATCTATCTATATAATTTTAATCAAAACTGGTAATTTTGGGTTATTTCCTTTTTTAACTGGGCAATCGATATTATAGACCACCGGCACTTATATGACGTTTACTCATTTGACTACATTACGTGCGGTTTGTCACTTGAGGCGGCCGCCTACTCCACACTTCAAATGCGTTGCAGCGTGTTCGTAAATACGTTTTTTTTCTACGAAAATATTCCGCGTACACCCATTGTGCCAACGTACGAAAAGAAAAGAAAGTTCATAAAAGGTCGGAACCTTATTTTTAAGACGTCACGCTCATTTAAAACATAGTTTCTAAGCCCTCCAATATGGCTAAAAACGGCCTTTCCAGACTGCCGTACTTCAAAATGTACTATCCGGATGTATGTGAAACTCAGGTTGCGACCTGCACTGAACTTAGTTGACGACTTTTCACCAATAAAATGATATGGTCACCACTTAATGTCCCATAGTAAAAACCGTTCGGCGGGAACCTTGCACACTAGTTCAGCGCTTGGCTCGTTGAGGCGACGCGGCATTTGGAGCGCGTTTCAATGTCGACCTTACTGCTCCGTCGCTTTTGAGCCTCTCACGCGCGGGTATGCGAGGCCCTTAAGGGTGAAATATTTCATAACTGTCCAAAACCGTTTCCCGCTGCATGGCACGTGGTTTTATGCTAATTGAAGACGTCGAGGGAGCGATAAAGACGCTTGCAGTCTAGCGTGAAGTCACTGATTACGTGTGAAAAGAATTTTTCAACAACTTGTACAGCTCTGTATAATAGTCAGTGATTGAATATTTTTAACTCTCGCCATGAGTGAGAGAGATTTTGGTAAGACCTTAAGGCTTCTGCCTACCTCGGAGCGCGGCGGGAGCAAGGATAGGGTTTTACATGTTAAACTAAATTCCGTGTGGCTCTGTCACCCTTTGAGATATCGCTTTCGGATGGAAACCATTTTCTGCTTTGAGAAGAGGAGAATAATGCTACGTAAACGAAAATGTGAAAATAATTTTATGAGTACGGGGTTTCGAGTGTTTAATCGGCATGAAAACACTTATTTGCTCATAGTTTTCAGGGTATTGATATAACTTGCTAAAAGATTCCGTAGCAGTGTGGGCCGTATCGTACTGAACAAAAAAGTCAGTGGTGGCATATATGTAGGTTTGAAAGTGACTGAGATATTTAGGAATATACTTTAACCTGTAACGCCCTATCCTTGCTGTCGCCGGAGTTCTCAGGGAGGCAGAGTCCTTAAGAGCGTCCAAGTGAGAAAAAAATCATAATTTTATATTTGAATGAAATAGTGTTTGTTTTGTGGGAGTTACTTGGGAGTACAATTTCCTCTAACAAAAAATTTTGCTCAGCCAATTTTTCCCACAATGGCGCATCAAAGTCAAATTTGCTCTTTTTTAGATTTCATAAGCCGCAAAAACCAATGAACATAATAAAGTAAAACTATTCACACTGAAACTACATGTCACAGGATACTGACGGACATGTTTTATAATAAATTACAAAATAGTTTTTATTTTAAAAAATCGATTAAGAGGCAAAAAATATTCAAAATTTCGGGAAAACTTTTCAATGCAAAAATATTTTATAATGGATATTGAAATATGTTAAGCAAATAGTTTCAGTGTGATTTTTTATTTAATTGTGTTAATTGGTTTTTGCATCTTATAAGAACTAAAATCGTGCAAATTCTGACATTGAAGTGCTATTATTGGAAAACTGGCTAAGCTAAATTTTTCCTTGTAACAAGGAAAGGTACACCTATGTAAGTCTACAAAACTATCACTACTTCGTACAAATATAAAAGTGTAATTTTTTCCACTTGAACACCCTTAACATAGAGGTAATTAGTGCTGGTGAGGGGTGACATGAGGTGAGTATAGAGCAACACCGTGATGAAAGGCGGGGAATGGGAGATCCCAGAGGAAACACGCCGACCAACGGCATAGTCCGGCACGGTTCCCACGTGCGAAAATCCAGAGACCTAACTCCACGTCCCACGATTGTACAGCGCAGTGATGTCTTCAGTTCCACGCCGTCGTGGGTAAACAGCCCACGGGGAACAGTTCTTGTCGGCGCCTCCTTGTGGTTTGTTTGCGGTGAATGAGGGAGTGTGGGAGTCTCGCCACTGTGGAAGAGTCGCTGGTGCACAGCTTTACACGGCCGCGAGCCAAGTCAAACAACCCGTAAATTGAGGTTTTTGTGACGTCCATCCTGTCTTAGGCTTACCTCTGTCAATGCTACTGTCGCTGGAGGGCGATGTGTCCGCAGTGCTGCCACACGTACCATTATTATTTATTTATGCATAGTCTGTGATGCACGGATGTAGCTTTCTCTTTCACCTAACCTTCTGTGTTTATTACAACTAAGTTTTAAAATCTAATATTATAAAATAAACTAAAAATATAAATTGCGGGAAGAAAATTAATACACTGCATTAACAATATTACGTAACGTACAAGTACATAAAATTAAGAAATACATTAAATCGCCAAATATCAAAAACTATTTAAAATTGTATGATAAACAATATACCACTTCCAAATCATTTCAAAATTGGAAGCTAAATTTCATGATTTTTAATATATATATATATATATATATATATATATATAATAACAGTAGTAGTACTGACAAACCACAGATACAGCATGTGTAGTTCATATAAAATATTTAACTTTACCTCCTGAAAGGCCCTGAAATATTATAAAATGATAATCAGAAAAAGTATTAAATACTTTACACAATTCTATATATTAAAAAATAAACGCAACTAATTTTAACGGCATGTGCCATATTGTCATACATTTTCCTAAACCGAACATTGACGAAATTATCCAGGCCTCTATAATAACCGAATTTCAAAAATACTCGCGTTTTAATTTGAAAATAATTTTCCATCCGAAAAAATTATCTGCTTAAGAGGTTTACGGATATAGATATTATCATAAATAAAATTATAAAAATGACTGCGTTCCATTTTTTGTAGATTTGGTGGTTTCAAACCCTTATTTTTTAAAAAAGAGATTTTAATTTTTACTCGAAAGTAAAGCATACTACCGCTCAGTACTACATAAATAAACGTCCGCTGGTAAAATATCTCCTCCAAAAAATTTTCACGTTGAATTTTGATGAGTAGTTCATATTTTATTGACAGTTGAGTATTTCAGTCGTCCGCTCGATATCGTACTTTTCCATATCCCTTATGATGCCGCGAATTTAGCACGTTCCTACCAATAAAATACTTTGTTTCGTGCGAATTACCTGTCCTAGGACAAAGGCAATACCATTTATCCCGAACTAGAAAAAGCTCTGCCTTTCACGAGACATTCTTGCAAAAGATTTTCTGCGATACCGGCATCACTGACGAGTCATATATATATATATATATATATATATATATATATATATATATATATATATATATATATATATATATATATATATATATATATATATATATATATATATATATATATATATTGCGTCGTACGTATCGTTATACACGAGTTTGAAGTGATGCAACATGGTAAATATGCGACTTGATCTTTGAATGATTTATTGAAATAGTGGTGCATGATGAACTGAAGTGCTTTATTGGATGTATGCCACTGGTAGAGAATGTTACTGAGTCACTTAAAACCCACATAGTTACATAAATTGACAAGACACAAGAAAATTAGCAACAAAAAAAAAAAGAACAAAGCACCCAATCAAGGTTGTCATAGAGGGCTGTAGTCAGCAAACGTAAAAAGAATTCCGAAAAGCAATAAAGTTGGCAAGTAATGGAGACAAAAAAGGAAAAAGGAAACCAAACAACGTACATGAAAAAGACTAAAATATTGGACGAAGACAATGATTGCAATACACATTAAAACATCGACAGGAATGGTATAGGTAGAGAGACAAGAGACATGAAAAATTCGCGTTGTTTCTTGCCACCAGGCTAGACTACAAATGGTTATATACTCGTCCAACTTCGCCCATTAGTAGGAACTGGAAAATTTCGCGAATTCAATTAACTGCATGCTTGAATTCCATAGTACTATGCACACTCAAGCCCTGTCCATTCGTTCATTGTCTGTTGTTCCACTGAGAAGCAGCTAGTGGACAAATATATGGCGCTAGCGTATGCATAGTAGGCCTACAATGGATTCTAGCCTGCAGATCATTGAATTCGCGAAATTTACCAGTCCCTACCCATAAGCACAAAATGCCGTGGTCTGCCGGATAAAATGCATCTGAACAGTAATTAAAAGTTGCAGGATTGAGTTACCAACCTGCTGACATCACATAGAGACTACGGCCAGTGTCATCTCATACTGTAATAGTGCAGGACTGCTAAGTCTAGTCAGTTAACAAATAACACGAATTTTGGAGGTCCTTAGACATCCAGTACTTCAGATATTTTTTATTAAAACATATTATTAGAGATTGTTTTATAAAGTACAGAGACCCGGAAATTTCGCGAATTCAGTTCAGAATACGTTAGATTTCAAACTTCTATACACGTTAATTACTTTCGCGATAGTTTCACTGTTACTTGAAAATCTTCCCTGAGGACAAAGAACCAATAGCAGAACTGTATGAAATCACTCACTGTAGCAGCAGTCAATGTACAAGTAGCTGAGGAATGAGTGTAGACAGTACTGTGCAGTCCAGCCAGCTGGTCCTTGAACCAGCAAAATATCCATGTATCTACCCATGTGTTGTTAATATCTAGTTTGTCTGATAAATAGAGGTACGTCAATTTCGCAGATAATATTCTAGGTCAAGCTGAATGCCGAGAATGTACTGTTAAGTCTATGATAAGGCTGTCATGACATGCCTTTGATTACTGCACTTTAATAATTAGTGTGTTATCGCGTGCTAAAATACTGCACGCTCAGAAGCTTAGGGACGTGCAAAACTCGCGTTATTGTTTTGTAGCAGACTAGACTTAGCGGTCCTATATATACACTATTGCAGTATGAGATTACACTGGCGGTAGTCTCTATGTGATCTCGGCTACGTGTCTTTACAGCAGGATAGTCATTCAAACCTGCAACTTTTAATTATTGAACAGATGCATTTTACCCGGCAGACCAAGGCATGTTTTGCGAATAGGAGAAGTTGGACGAGTATTTTGGGGTCTAGCCTGGGGGCAAGAAATCACGCGAATATAGCATGTCTCTATAGTAATGATGGCATATCGCGAAAATGTTCAGTACCAACACAGCCTTGAAAACACTGCAGTTTCTTGTGACATATATTATTAGGTGATAAACGTCTGCCACAAAGTAGCGCTCTTCAGACCAATGGCAATAGCAGGCATCAAATGTTACAATAGCGATATTCATATTGGCTCAGTCAAATAGGGCAACAGCTTCAAGTACAAGTGAAAGTCAGTAATCTTTTGATAAGCTGAACGTGCATTGTATCCCAGCAAACAGTCAAGTTTTCCCGTAATAAACCATCATCTCTAGGTTTATGAATACTGTATACTTTTGGCTCATTCTTAAGAGAGCGTGGTACATAATTCAACGCTAAAAGCATTAATCTATAACTGTAGGTTTCTTGAAGCCAATTTGCGAAAATTAAACAATAGCTATCCTAGACAACAGTTTTAAACAAAATATTTCTCAGTGTTACGAACTTCCGAGGTACAATCTCTGACGCCGGAACCTCGTGCATTTAACTGCGCCGCAAGAGATCACGCGTAACAAATTAGTAATTTTGGATAAATATTTACTCACTAAGTTGTGCAAATTCCATTATCTAGGATTGTCATTGAGTAATTTATCCATATTTGCTTCGAAAAAAGCGCAGAAATAAATTTAAGTTTTCAGCGTTTATTTATCTACCACGCACTCTTTAAGTTATTTTATGTAAATTGATTTTCTGGTACATCCGCTAGCAATGGCGTATACATAAAAAAACGCACTTCAGATTGTCAAATATACAACATGCTACGCAACGATGCCGAGAAAAGTCGTGAACCAAATGGCCCTTGAGCGAAACTTTCATACATCACGTGAAAAAAAAAAAAAAAAAAAAAAATACAGTTTGACAAAGTCACCCTTCATGACCGGCAATGTTTACAAAGTTATTAAACTCGGCGTCATAGCCATGAAACGTGTTAATTAGGCTCACGACGAGAGGGTGCAGATGCTAATACGATACAATGTGACAATGAGCCGCGCTTCATTACAAAGTAAATTTGACAGTTCGAGTGCGGGGGGGAAAAACTGTTATTTATCGTGTTTCGTCTGTCCGGGTTATTAATGCATGCCGGGATAACGGAAACAAGTTCAATCATGTTCGCTTCTGCTTTGTGCCATGTTTTGATGATTTGAGTAAATAAAACCGACCATGTAGCACACTGTACAAAGCAAACTCTTATTACACTTTCTAAAACAAATGCTTGTAAGCTGAACAATTAAAACCATTTTTAATATGTTGCTGCAAAACAAATGTCTTAAAAACTATTCATTGATTAAAAATATGACACTGCACTTAATGTTTTATGTCATATTTGACAAAATTATTTTTTTCTTAAAATAATATAAACATATATGCCAAAAATACCAATGATATTACAAAAAATATTTGTAAAATACATCATATTTTGAAGGTTCAGGAATTTTTGGTTTTGACTTGAAACAAAAGTCAACTACTCAACTATGATAATTATTATTTAAAAAAATCAAACTCCCTATACTTAAATATTATATTTACTAATTATCTTTTAATATAAGTACTTACAAGTTACTTTTAAAAATAATTTAAAACAGTGCCAGTTTGAGTATTCCTTTTCCGTCACGGTAGTTGCCCTTCGGAGGTGTACAGAATTACAGCTATTTAAACAAAAAATATACAAATACAAAAAGTTAAAATATAAATCTCGAATATCTAAATAAAAACTATGAAAATAATAAAAATAAGTCGATTTATTCTATTTGTATGAGTAACATTCGTTTCGAGCCTGTGAGATTTGTTTTCAGTTTGGATTATTCTATTTTTTGCTTTCATGAAATACTGCTAAGAAAATTGTGAAACTAACAATTATAGCGCATATTCTATCAACCTTGCGTTACAGTGCAGGCATCTCAGGTTAAACTTAAAACGTATATTTAGGTTGCTGTCAGTCAGACCAATTGAGAATATGCAAAAAAAAAATTGTCGGACTGAGTGTGGCCTAAATATACGTTAAAAGTTCAACTTCCTTGTCTGATTTTTTTTATTCTAAGGAATTTCATAAAAGCGAAAAATAAAACAATCTAACATGGCGACTGAAAACGAGTCTTAAGGTTGCGTGTTGGGTAATTTTATTGTAATTTCGGTATTTTAGCTATAGCACTTATAACAATAGTATTGTCAGAAATTTCTCTTCGACAAAGCATAGGATATATTCTTGGTAAACTGCTCAACATAAATAACAATGCAATCTTTCATTAGTTTTCTACGCAGAACCATTGCAAGAGATTATAGATTAACTTACAAGAATTCTCTTGTAATGATTCCACATGAAAAATTAAAGAATCCATTATTATTTACGCCGGCCAAATTACAAAGAATATATCCTATGCTTTGTCGAAGAGAAAGTTTCGATAACACAATTTGAATAAATGTTATGGCTCAAAAACTGAAAACACAATAAAACTATCTAACACTCCCCCTTAAGTAGCATGTTATACAGGCCATTTCATCAGTAAATTAAGGTTAATTCTACAACAGGTTATAAAGGAAATGTGTGTTCTTGTGGCAGAGTTTAGCACAGGGAACATTTCTGCTGTTAGTTTCACTGTTAACGTTAAGGGACCAGAATATACGAAACTGTAGTACCATTACATTTAAATAGGCTTGGCAATGACAGAAGCCATTTAACGTAATCTTAAAGTGAAAACAAAACCAATTTCGCGTTTTAAATCACTGACTTTACTAAATTTAAAAATTCAAGAAAGCTCTGTGATTGGTCAGTTTGTACCTATCACCGACACCAGCGCTCAAGCGGCAGAAATATTCACTGTGACAAACTTTTAACGTTGATATTTCGAACCTTTAGTAGAATTAACCTTAACCAAACTTATGGCCGGTACGCCTAAAATAAACGAAAACATACAGAGACTGTTTAGTCTGCTGAGCATGCGCGGGTAAAGTAGAAGGTCTGTATCACGTCACAGTTACGTCGATAACATGAACAAGAACCGGAAATCAGTCACACAGTAATATTTTTTTGAACAAATTTCTGGAAACAAGTTTTGCAAAAAAAAAAAAAAGAAATCTTCCCGTATTTTACAGATTTTATCATAAACTTTCTAGGAATAGCTTGGAAATATACAATTATATTCACGGACATTTTTGTAAGCTTGAAAATAATTACTATGCATTTGCAAGTAAGTCATTGTACGGTTTTCAACAGTATTTTGAAATGACAAATACATTTTATGGCAACCAATTTCCAAGAAAAACATTATTTTATAAAAGAACAATACATTTTGTAAAATGTGACAGACCGTTGTAACATAGCATTTTGTCCAATGTTACAGATGCGTATAAATTTCAATTTATTTGTCAATTAACCTAGGTATTTACTATTCTATGACCATAGTTACCACGTGCCAGGAATAATGTAAGTTTTAATTGTCTATGTATTGAATGTATAAGGTATTGTGGTTTTGAGACTTTAATGACTTCTACAGCTTTTATATCTATGC
>PNEQ01093363.1:0-25099 GCA_003012365.1 Medauroidea extradentata | reverse complement strand
AGTTTCAGCCAAACTGTCCCCTCGGTATGAAGGTCCTTTTGTCTTGCAGAGATGCCTAGGAGAAAACACCTGGTCGATGTGTAAAGAGGGCAATCCTTTTGTGTTAAGGAAAGCACATGTGGTGCATCTGAAGCCCTTTCACGCCCGACCATGAGTCATTGTGTTGTTTTGTGTATGTCACTGGCCAGTGCAATGTGTGCAAGTGTTTTATGTGTTTAAGGTATTGAGAAGTTAATGTTATGGAGTACTCCAAAAGGAATATTGATCACCATGGTGCTATTATATATAGATATATTTAAATAGGGTTTAATGTGTTTGTGTTGATTTGATGAACCCGAACGGTTTTTAATGTTCAATGTACGTGGATTTTGGAGTGTGATTTGTAAAGGAATGTGTATTCCTGGGAAATTGGTTCCTGTGAACTATCACTATTTTATAGGTGTCGGTGGAACCGGCATATAGTTTTATTGTGAATTTGTATGTTTTTTATTTAAGAGGGTTTTGTGCATAATGGTATGACTCGCTATGTGAGCCTGATGTGTGAAGTGATGTTATTATATCAATATTCATAATGCTTTGTTCTGGTTTTATGAAGGGTTTTGTATTACGATCTAGTGCATTGTGTATGTTGTATGAGTGGATTTTGTTTGCCCGTCTATAGGAGTTGATAGGGTGGGGGGTTGTGCGATCACCCTTAATTACAGGGCCTCCTTTAGGAAAGTTTTACGTTGATTCCTGAGTCCAGGTTGGGTCTTGGGTCTCTAGAGGGTTTTTCCTGGGTTTCCAGAAGTCTACAGGATCTCGGCTTGAGTGGTAAATGGTGGAAGCCCCAGTTGACGGTGCCGGCGCATTCCCTTTCCTCTTCGGACCTCCTACTCCACTGGCCATGGAGGGGTAGGCCCAGGAGGGGAGGGGGTGGTCTGGTTCCGTTAACTGGCGGTAGGGGCGCGCGTGTCGGCAAGTCGAGCTGGCGGCCGCTCGAGCAGGAAAACTCACTCTTGTGTCGGGCGTGGACTAGGAAGGGTCGGTGAGGGGAAGCCACCCTCAGTTTGAAAAAGGGATTAACGAGTGCTGCCGGATGGTAACCAGGACTTCCTGTGTGCGCTCTGCTTCGCTTGCCAAGGTGGGAAATTGCAATGCCGTGAGACATTGCGGTCGTGTGGTGAGTCCGCTTAATTGACGGCATTAACAACGAGAAATGGGTGAGTCTCCCCTGCTTGTTTCTGAGCCGGCTCAAATTGTCGCCCTGAAGGTCCACCCAACTAGGGCAAATAGCCAACTTTAGCTTCCCTCTTTTTCCTGAGTGTCAAGCGGAGCCGTCAACGAGGCCGGGAGAGCCGCATAACGGCAAACAATGTTAAGGTGCCTGGAATTGCGCAGGCCGATGAGCTGATTAAAATTAAAGGTCGCCCTCAGACAAGGAGATTATCTCTATGATCTTCTGATTTCCCTGAAATTGCTGGAGACTAACTAAACCGTTTAGGAATGTTATGAGTGTTGTTAAGGTTTTGTGGTGGAAAACTCTATGCGTTTGATGTTGTAATGGTAATACTTATCTGGCCCTTTATTGTGTATGTGGTGGGCAGTTGACAGGATTTGAGAGTGTGTAAAATTGAACTGTGCGCATTTAGCACCCATTTGGATGTAGGCTTAACATTGTAACGTCTTGTACATGTAAAAAAGTACCTGAATATATTGGTGATTAGTGATTTTGCCCGAGGTTTCTTTGTTCAAGAATGCAGTTAATTTACCCTTGCAACCTACATCTATAAGGATAGGTAGGAGTGTTGCTGAGTCTTGCCCTGTTTGTGTGAGCATATCCGTGGGGTTAAGCCTTCGGAGTGTTTGTTTTTTTTGAGGCCTTCGGCTGAGTAGAGAGTATATTGGGCCATTAACGGCTCAGTGTAAAGAGTTATTTTTTTTTTGGAGGTTTAGTTTCCTGTGTTTCCATCCGATCACTACTGGCCAGTAACAAAAAGAAATTATGATTGCTACGTGTACACAGTAAACTACATCAAGTTTGAGGAGGGAGTTCGGAAGCCGCCTGGTTACATTCTTGGTGCCGTGATCAGGATGGACGCGAAGTGAGTAGCTCTACGATCTTGGGTGCCGGCGGGACAATTCCACTGAGGCGGCACGGTGCAGCACAGCGCAACAGTCCGGCGGCAGCACAGCAGAGCGGTCGGGCAGCAGCACATCGCGGCAGAACCACGTGATCCCAGCTTCAACGGCAGTCCAAAGCAGCAGCAGATTATCAGCGGGAGGTCCAGTCAGCGGAGGTAGTCAATAAGGTGTATAATTGGCTAATAGAGGAAATCTCAGCAGCTGAGGGCAACAAGTCCAGGTAGTAAGACAAATAGCCTACTACAGCGGGCCAGGTATGTGTGAAGAATCAACGCGGGTTTCAAGGCGGGTTTATTAAAGTGCTTTGAGTAATTTGGTGTCATTGTAAGTGCTCTGAGCTGTTGAGTGTATTGTTGTGTGTCCGAGTAGTTCTGATAAGTGCCAACGAGTTTGAGATGAGTTGCAATTGTATTGTTGCTGACCTGGTTAGGGTTCGTGTTGTGGTTTGTGTGTTAGTCACTTTGCTGATGGTATGTCACCTGTAGTTACGAGGTCAACTAGTAAGACCATGGAGGGCAGTGGGCCGGAGAATGTGGCTTACACTAATTTGTTGGCACAAGGAGAAGTATCGAGTGAGAATAGCACTATGTTTGAGTGTAGTGACTGTGTTGAATCTGGATCAGTCGCTGAGTCGGTGGCTAATACTAACCTGGAATCTTGCACTGAACCACCATCAGCTGTAGACATGGATCAAGGGTTTGCTGTGCTGCTTCAGAGCTTGTTGGGAGCTCAGACAGTAAGGTTGGAGACCAAGTTCAATTGCCTGGAAGCTAAGTTGACAGAGTACAGGGAGGAATTGAAGGGGGAGTTAGAGGTTGTTAAGGGCCAACAATGCGAGTTTGAAAGCTGTGTCACCGGGCGACTTGTAGAAGTTGAGAATCGCCTGGATGTGGTAGACCTAGAGCAAGCTGGGGTAGGGAAAAGGGTTGAAGGAATGGAGAGGGAGGTAGAAGGGTATAGCAAACACTTAGGGGTACTGGATGCACAGTCAACCTCACTTGGAGAGCAGATTGCAATTAACCAAGCTGAGATTACTAGTTTGTCTAGGGAATGTGGAAGAGTAGTTGAAAAGGTAGAGCAGGAGAGTGAAATTCGAAACGCACTTATTGTTAAGACGAAGGATGACTTCCTACAGGTTGTTGAACCGAGAATTTCAAAAGTTGAAGTTGAGTTGGGTATGCACAGTAAACAAATTCAGGAACTGCAGAAGGTGAGGGGTAGATCTTGTGTGAGTGGTGCTACTGCGGAAAGTAGGAGTTTTAAAGTCAGTCAACCATACAGTGATAGAGACATTCCGAAATTTTCCGGTAATGACCAAACACACCCTAGAGGTTACATTAGTAAATTACATGAGTTTTTTGCAATTTTTGACTGCTCAGAGGAGGAGAAGTTGATAGTTGTCGGGAGATCCCTGTCGGGACCACGCGAAAACTGGTTTAAGTTAATCAGAGACCGAATTGTTGTTTTTGACTATTTTGAAGAGGAATTTATTAGAGAGTTTTGGAATAGTCGAATTCAGGGCATTACCAGGGCAGATGTACTATAGGGCAGTTAGAGAGGCACCTGAGTAAGGTAGTTGAAAGGTCCCGATACTATGATGTGCCCCTTAGTGAGGAGGAGATTATCACCTTGGTATATTCTCAGACCCCTGTAGCGGTGCAGGAGGCACTTGTTGGGAAGGAGATGAACAGTACTGAGCAGCTTCGGAAAATTCTGAAGGAATTGGACAGGATAAGTAATACTCGTAATGACAGGATGCAGTGCAGGGAGGCTCAGGTAGGGCAGTACCGAGGCAACAATGATGAGAGGCATAATGGTTTCAGGCAAGGGCAGTGTCATGGCCATTTCGTTAATCGTCACAGAGGAGGAGGTAATTACAACAATAGCTACCGGGGTGATTTTCAACACAACAGAGACAGAGGGTACTATAATGATCGGGGCCGGGGATACCACCAAGAGCAAGAGGGTAGGTATCAGCATGGCAACCAGGGTGGAGAAGGCTCGAGAGGAGACAGGCATGGTAGCAGACCGGCAGCAGGGGCAGAGCGTGCCGTCCAGGGATATGGCCAGCGCCAAAGTGTTGTCGATGACCCAAGGGCAGTAGGAGGAAGAAGCCAAGGTGAATCTCGTGGTAATGGGCGCGACTACAGTAACAACGTGCACAGGGGGTCTAGTCAGGGAAACTAAAGGGGTCACCTGGTGTGAGCAGCCCAGCTCAGGTGACTGATACTAAGGGACAGGGTGGACAAGTTCAGTTGGCTGCTGTGATTTTTACCGATGAAAGAGATTTCTTAATGAAGAGGAGGGGCAGAGTTGTAACCATGTTTAAGTGCCTGAGTTGTCATGCAAAGTGGGAGATCAAGTTGTGGATGTATTGTTTGACTCTGGTGCAGAGGTGTCAGGAATATCAGAGCAGTTTTTGAGTGGACTTACACATAGGGGATTGGAATACCCACAATTGCCAGTACCTCAACTTACGATAACTGAGGCCACGAAGGGTAAGAGTAAAAAGGTGAATAAACAGATTTTCTTCAATTTTAGCATTCAGAATCATGAGTATTTGGCTAGCTGCTTGGTAATTCCTAGTCTTACTAAGGAAATTATAATTGGGACAGATTTTATGCATAGGCATGAGGTTGTTGTTGATTTTGTGAAAGGTAAAATTTTCATTGAAGGGATTGGGTATGAGATGCTGAGCAAAGCTTCTAGTTGTGACAGGCAGGCGGAGTCACTAAGAATTCACTTGATAGAAGATTTGGAGGAAAAGTGGGAAGAGATGGTGCTGTGTGAGGCAGTAGGGGGAGATTTAATAGAATTTAATTATGTTGAGGCTCACCCCTAGGAGAGGGATTTGGATAGTGTGTTAGAGCAGTGTGAGGTTGGTGGAGAAGAGGAGAAAGAGAGATTGCGTGAGCTTCTGTACGATTATTAAGATGTGTTTTCTAGTGAGCCAGGACTTACCACCGAGTACATAGCCAGGATCCCTGTTACCGATGACACCCCTCTTAAGGGAAAAACATTTCCCATACCTTGGGCCTGCAGAGAGGAGGTTAACAATCAAATCAATGACGTGGTAGATAAAGGTATAATTGAGAGGTGCAACAGTCCGTTTGTGAACCCTCTAGTTTGTGTTAGGAAAAGAGATGGGAATGTAAGGTTATGCTTGGACGCGAGAGGTTTGAAACAGCGTATTGTACCTGATAGGCAGTCTCCAGTGGAGCCTGATGAATTGTTTAACTCGTTTTTTGGCACTAAATTTATTAGCACCACAGATTATGTAAAGGGTTACTGGCAGGTACCTTTGCATGAGGATGACAGGAAATATACCGCTTTTTTGTACCAGGGAAGGTCATACCAGTTTAAAGCACTACCGTTTGGATTACCTAATAGCGTGGGAGAGTTTTGTCGGGCTGTTGATGCTTCGCTAGGGCCAGCCATAGAATCTAGAGTAAAGACCTACGTGGACGATGTCCTTATTGTTAGCAAAACCTTTGATGAGCATTTAGAGATTTTGTCTCAACTTTTAGACAGATTGAGAGCTGTGAATGTAACATTAAATTTGTCGAAGTCTAAATTTTTGAGGGAAGAAGTTGAGTTTCTAGGCTTCTGGCTTAGTGCTGAAGGTATCAAACCTGACCCAGAGAAGGTGAAATTGATAAAGGATTTTCCAGTGCCTAGAAATGTGAAGCAGTTGAGGGGGTTTTTGGGACTGTGTAACTTTTATCGTAGATTTTCAGTTAAGTTCTCAGATGTTGTGGCACCTCTCCTTTTGTTGCTAAGGAAGGATACTGTGTGGGGTTGGACCAGGGAGTGCCAAGAGAGTTTTGACAGAGCTAGAGCATTGTTTGTAGAGGAATGTTTTGTGCGACATCCTGACTTTGGCAAAGCGTTTTATTTAAGTACTGATGCATCAGGATTCGGTTTAGGAGCGAAATTATTTCAACAGGGAGATGAAGGTGAAGAGAAATTAATTGGCCTGTTTAGTAGGTCCTTAAACCCTGCAGAGCGTCGTTACACAGTTAACGGAGAGGGAATGCCTTGCGGTAGTTTGGAGTTTGAATAAGTTGAGGAGTTTGCTACTAGGGCATAAGATTTTGGTTTTGTCGGACCATCACTCGCTAGTGTTTCTGCAGTCATGTAAGTTGCTGAGTTGTCGGCTAGCTAGGTAGTGCCTTGCACTACAGGAGTTTGATCTCGAGATAGTGTATGTGAGTGGGGCTCAAAACAGAGACGCCGATCTGCTAAGTAGGACTGTAGTTGAGGAGGGTGAGCTGATCTTGGAAGAGAGACCTAGGGTTGGACCAGTAATAGCCAAGATTGAGGTGGAGCAGGATAAGAGTTTGGTACAGAAATTTAAAGGCGTAGGGGGCAGGCAGAGAGAAGATGATGTTTGGAAGTTGGTTATTGGGGTGTTAGAGGATGAGGATAAAGATTTGGCGGATCCTAGGGTATAACGAGTGTTGGGGTGGTATTGTGTGAGTGGTGGTATCCTGTATAGGCGAGACAGCTTAGGGGCTGGAGGGTGGAAGATCTGTGTCCCTAGAGAGTGGGTGAATCAATTGGTGTGGCATGTGCATAGATCCACGGGGCATTTCGGAGCTCAGAAAGTGTTTTGGTTATTGCAGAATAGTTACTTTTGGTCGGGAATGGAGAAGTCAGTCAGGAGGGTGTTGAGGTTTTGTGATGTACGTCAGAAGGCGAAGTTCCCCAATAGGAATTGGGAGGGGCCCTGGGAGGCCATTATTCCATCATGGCCAGATGATTTACTAGCAGTCTACCTGTATGGGCCTTTGCCAAAGTCTAGGGGAGGAGTGCAGTACATTTTTGTAGTTTTGAACATTTTTTCTAAATTTGTGTGGTGTTATCCCCTCAAGAAAGCGACTGCAGCTGCTTGTGTCAATAAGTTGTTAAACTGTTATTTTCGTAGGATGGGTACGCCGAAGCGAGTGTTGAGTGACCACGGCACTCAGTTTACTGCGGATGTGTGGAAGTGGGAGTTGGCCTGGGTAGGAGTGGAAGTGGTTTACTCGTCAGTGAGGCACCCTCAGGGTAATCCTAGTGAGAGGGTAATGCGTGAGCTGGGGAGACTGTTGAGGACTTATTGCCATGAGCAGCACAGTATTTGGGTAGAAGCCATACCTTTAGTCAACAATTTTTTAAATTTGCATATTCATTCCAGTACGGGGTTTTCACCTAGGGAACTTACTGCAGGAGAGGTCTCTAGGGATAGTGTGGCTAGGCAATTTCAGTATCCAGCGGTGGTGGAGCCTACGCTAGCTGACAGAGTAGAAGAGGTGAGGTTGAAGTTGAAACATGCAGCACTTAGGCGGAGCCAGCAACAGCATAGTAGCTATGTACATTTCAAGGTAGGAGATAAGGTTTTGTTAAGAGTTGTTGGGAAGAGTGACTACCCAGCTAAAGAAACTAAGAAGTTGTGTTTGTTGTTCGAGGGACCATTTGTCATTTTGAGGAGTGCAGGCATTAATGCCTGGGAGCTGGGAAACCTGACAGTTGATGGTGGAATCAGGGGGGTTTTTAATCAGTTATTGTTAAAACCTTATGTTTGTGACTAAGAGTAATATTTTTTCTTTTGTTTGTCTAATATTCATGTTTTTCTAGCATTTGCACTTTGGGGCAATATTTTTTTTCTTTCTCTTTTTTTCGCTTTCTTTTTCACAGTGTTCAGTGTTTCAAACAAATCTCTGTGTGCCAATAATATGGCCCATTCTTGAATCGTTGTGTTATTTCAGTAACTATGTATAGTTCTAGTGTGAAGTTGGCTTTGTATTTAATATTTTTGGGAAGTAATTATTGTTGTTGCCTCAGAGTCTTTGTGCTTTTTGGTAATTTCAGTCATAATAACTGCACTGATCAGACTATGAAAGTCAAATGTAAATTTACCACTCGTGCTTGTGCTTTGTATTGTTGCATTGAGAAGGAGGAGTTAAGGCTGACTATGACCCATAATGGCTGGCTGCGAGAAGCAGCTGTAGCAGGCTTGTTGCAGCAGTTTGTTTGTACTGCCTTTGTTATATTTTTTTTTTGTTTACAACACTTACACATGGGAAAGTAA
This sequence comes from Medauroidea extradentata, assembly GCA_003012365.1. Classification (NCBI taxonomy): domain Eukaryota; kingdom Metazoa; phylum Arthropoda; class Insecta; order Phasmatodea; family Phasmatidae; genus Medauroidea; species Medauroidea extradentata. The sequence continues at coordinate 16,902 of PNEQ01093363.1, read as the reverse complement.
TTTAGTTCCTGTTTTTTTTTGTGGATTTTATTATGTTGGGTTTGTTCCCGCTGCAGCTGTAGCAGGCTTGCTGCAGCAGTTTGTTTGTACTGTCTTTGTTATATTTTTTTTTGTTTACAACACTTACACATGGGAAAGTAATTTAGTTCCTGTTTTTTTTTTTTTTGTGGATTTTATTATGTTGGGTTTGTTTTCTCTGTTAGTTGTGGTTGCCAGGCAGGGCTACAACAGAGCTTAAAGTTTGTTTGTTCAACTAAGTAATAATTTAATCTTTATGGCACTGAGCACATTTAGTTGTGTTTTTTTTTTTTTTTTTTGGAGGGTTTAGTGGGAGTTTAAGTTAAGTGATTTTTTTTTTTTTGGGTGTGTTTTAGTAAGGTTTTAGTGTCTTTCTGGTTTAGGTCATCTCTGGATTCAGTGGCCGTGGTTGGGCTCAGTAATCCGGAAGTGTAGTATTTGTGTGTTACCAGGGTGCTCCGTCGTGGTTCCAATGGGCATGCCTAGTGTTGGTAAGTTAATGAGCTTTATTTTAGCCCTGTCTTTGTCTAATGGGTATTATAAGTGTATTAGTAAGTTGTTATTTGTATGATACCACTCCGTCGTCGTTCCAATGGGCGAGTTTATTTTGGTGTGTCTGTGTGGTTGTTTCCGAGATGTTTTAACCCAGGATGGTAGTAAGATAACCAGAGTTTGTGGTTTGTTGAAAGTATTGTTGTTTGTGGTTGAAGTTACAGTTAAGTTGGAGTAAAGTTTAAGCTCATGAGTTTGTGTTTCAATGAGATTATGTTTTATGTTTATTTTTGGAAGGTATTTGAGTTTAAGTTTTTTTTTTTTTTTTTTTTTTTTTGTGCTCAGTGTTATGCCCACACATTCCTTTAAAATTGATTGACGTTTGCAGTCTTGTGTGTTCTGGTGCTCCTCGATAGTTCAGCCAAGGGCAGCTAAAGCACAAGATTTGAAAGTAAGAGGTTGTTTGGGTATGTGAACTTATGTGCCTGGTGCTAGTTTTTTTAATGAGGGTATGTGTTTTTTTTTTTGTATTTTTGGTTTCTTGCTTTTGCTAAAATGTTAACCAAGAGTTTTTTGTTTTGTTTATTATTGTGATTACTGTGTGTACTCATATTCTTGCTGTTTCAATTGTTGTAATGTACTCTTTGTGTGATGCGATTGGAATTTCACACTTTTTGTTAGTATTTGTTTCTGCTGGGAAAGCCTGTGTTTGTTGTGCTGCTGTTGCTGTTTTGGTTGTTGTCTCTGTTGAAGAATTTGTTGCTGTGCTTTGTTTTTGACTAATTTTGTTCATTAGTAAGTTTGACTTTCACCTGCTAGTGTTTCAGCCTTGGTACTTGACACACAGAGGGTTGTGGGGACAACCTCTGCATGTCAAGTGGGGGGGTAGTGAGGCGGTCCACCCACCATTTAGGACTAAGTATTTTTGTTTGTGTTTTTTTTTTACGTAGTTTTTGGAATCTTTAATTATTTTTGTATAGCAGGTCTTTCATTTCAAGTATTGTTGCAAAGGTCTGCATTTGGTTTGTACACTATCAGTTTATATTCATTCTATTTTGTTTAATTTTTGTTTAGGTTGAGTTTTTTGTGGTTTGAAACTTTGTATTTTGGAGAAGTTTGGTTCTTTCTCAACAATGTGTTTGGTTTTCAGGCTGGGTGTATTGTTCAGTTGTTCAGCACAGGTGTGCTTTCCCAGTTCCTGGAATACCAGAACTTTGCATTTTACCGTTTTTTCCTGTTTATTTTACCGTTAATTTAGCACTCGGGCACGGCCGTTGGCATGTGTGAGAGAGACAGTGGTGGGTTGCGCGGGCCGGTGTTGGCCAATAAGAGAAATGAATTTAAACTTATTTAAAATTTATTTTGTTTTAAGGCAATATTTTTGTTTTTTGTAAAGCTCCATTTTAATTTCAAGTGTAATTCATTGGCGTAATTTTGTCTTGGTTGTTTATTTAACGTAATTTTAATTATTAGTGTTTTTTTTTCTTCTCGCTTAGTGCGCTGGGTGGCCGCTAGAGATGCTGCAGGGAGAGAGAGCGTCGCGCATCGGCCGTTTTGGCTTGGGGGGGGGATTTACTTGTTGTTGGGCCTTGGAGCAGGATGGGTGTGTGTGTGTGTGTGCACGGTAGTATGGTTGCGGAGAGGTGGCCGTATAGGCCTAAGAACCTATTTTTTCGTTGTTAGTAGCAGGAATAGACGCCATGCATGTTGGTGCAATGAGTGGAGGAATTTTTTTTTTTTTTTTTAATTTGCTCTCTTGTCTTTTAAGTTTGCTTTCTCTCCCGGGAGCGTCAGCTTTGGTGATAGAACTTGTTGTCAAGATATGTAATTGTGCTGATGGTTACATTTACGAATTATGCTACAGTCAAGCGAATATGGTGTAAAGAGTTTTTTTTTTTTTTGGAGGTTTAGTTTCCCGTTTTTCCATCCGATCACTACTGGCCAGTAACAAAAAGAAATTATGATTGCTACGTGTACACAGTAAACTACATCAAGTTTGAGGAGGGAGTTCGGAAGCCGCCTGGTTACAATTGTTTCTTCTTTATATCAATTATTTACCAGGCATACTAAATGAAAAACTTCTGCCATTCTTTTTGCTGAGGACACTAGTATTGTCATAGAAAATGTGTCTCAAACCCACCTAAAAGAAGCAGCTGAAAATAAAAAACAAACTTTGTTAAATTTATAACTAAAAATAATATTCATGAAGATGTTAAATATTTCCTGCTGCGATGAAGATTTAAATCAGTCTTAAAATTCAAAATTTCTTGGGTTATTAATTGATGAAAAACTTAATTGGAAAAATCATATTGATATATTATGTACTAAATAAACCTCAGCGTGTTTTGCTCTCCGCTGCATGGCTGGGAAAATAGATGGTAATGTAATGAAACTAATGTATTTAGGGTATTTTCACCCACTAATGCAATATGGCATACTAACATGAGGAAACAGCTCAAAAGCCATAAGGGTGTTTATTATACAGAAAAAGGCATACATATAGGGATTCGTGTAAACCATTATTAAAAATATAATATATTTTCATTACCTAGCCAATATATTTTTTCTTCTTTAATTTTCCTAAATAAAAAAGTATGGACATCTTTAATCCCAATACAGCAATACATCATCATGATACTAGAATAAGGAATGACTTACACATGCCTCAGATTAAATCTACTCCACAATTGAAAGGTATTTATGTTACATCACTGAAATTATTCAATAAACTTCCATTAAATTAAACAAAAACCTGTGTAGAAGTAAAGACAACCAATTCAAACTGGTATTAAAGGAATATCTAATTTCAAAAACAATTTATTCTGTAGACGAATTCTTGAACTCTTAACTTGTGAACCTTGCTTAGCTGAATGTGTGTGTATGGATATGTATGTATATGTTTACTTGCACAGATTCATATGTTTATATGTATGTGTAGCTGTATGTGTTTATCTGTAAATGTATTCACACAAATTGTTACCTATATTGTTGGATATGTTTTTTGTGTATGTATCATGTTCTGTAATATGATATCGAATTGACAAGTTCTACATCTTAGAGCAGCTGCTCATTCAAGGTCTACTGGAATGCTGTTAAATAAATAAATAAATAAATAAATAAATAAAATAGTGTTTGTTGGTGCTAGCATGTGATGCTCCTATTGTTAACCTGAATATAAATTTTAGTGTCTATTGTGCATACACAACGAACACCTGATCTTAGTGTAAAAATTCTGAATAGGTATGTACTAAAATTAGTGAGCATACCAAAAAACTTGTCATTAGATTGGTGTGTACCTGCCAGCCTATTCAAGCCGCATAAACTCTTTAAGAAAGTAGGGTACTAAGATTGGTGCATATATGCCAAGAATACACCATTAAAAAATAACTAACTTTGGTTCGAATACACTACGTAAACACCAAAAATGAGTACGAAGAATGGGGTGTATCTTCCAAGTTTACACCATTTAAAACTTACTAGAATTTTGGTGTGTGCACTCCACAATAACACCAACAACTGAGTACTTCGATTGGTGTATACATTCTAAGTTTGCACTATTTATAATCAACTCTAAACTCCAAAAATTGAGGACTAATATTAGTGTGAATCTGCCAAGTTTACACCAAACTGTATTTTTGGTTTAAACACACCAAAAATGCACCATTTCTCTCCTAAAACAGACCAATAGTTGAGTACTAATATTGGTGTTTACCTGCCAAGTTTTAGTAACAACACCAATTATGGTGTAAACACACCGAGTCGTTACACCAAAAATAGTGGAACACACCAATATATTGGTGTTTCTGTTGGTGTGTTTTCCCACCAGGGGCAAGTTTAAACTGAACAAAAAATTTTATCATTTATACATGTTAGACCATTTAATGGAGCTGCATTAGCCTACTATTGCTTGTGACCAAAGTAGTTTCATACACACAGACTGTGATGGTACAGGTTTATGCTGTCCAATGTTAACACGTGTTCGGGAGCCTCGGCATCACTCCCGGTAAAACATGTTCTTATCTCAGGGTTTATAACTGTGGGCTACGAGAGCTTGTGGATGAAACAAACAATTGGTTTATTACAAGATTGTATTTAGTTAATTTTTCGCCAAAGCGCACACTGTTCAGTTTATACATCATGGTAGGCTACATTATAAAACAAAAGATTTTCCGGCGAGCCACCGTCCTATTTTGCAAACTAAACCCTTTGCACCATTGGTATTAAGAGAGTTCCCAACACTCTACGCGCATTTGTGAATCACAAAGGCCACCTATGTTTTACAGTCTGCATACCACGTAGGCCAGTTAAGTCCCGTGATTAATTTATAAAGTTGTGACTGTAGATGACTCTGTTGTTATTTTGTAAATGAATTTGCATCATATGTTAACGACAAACTAGTCCTCATCCAACTCAACACTCATGCCGGCAGACTCTAGCGAAGCGCCCCTTGTGCTCACAACACAGACCTACACACATGGACGACACAGGAAAGACTGGGGCTAGCCGAAAATGGCCGCCAACGAGGTAGTATCCCCAGGTCTGCGGATGAATACGCCCACAGCTAGAAACTCTCTTAATTACATTACACTTACTGTGAAACTAACTTACGTGAAATTAAACATACGTATTAAAACTTATTATTACATTTTACAATATTTTGAAATCTGGCTACAGAGACTAGAAGGAATCAAACAAAAAACGGCACATGCGGAGGGATACATTTACACTTTGGCAGCACCAGCATGTTCTGAGGCACTTTTCTCAACAAACAAAAAAAAAATTTAAATCAAAATTTCCCCAGCACTAGTAAGGTACAAACATCTATACATTTATGAAAATAGACTTAACAGAAATGCAATGTTTAAATATTGGTGCTCACCGGTTAGATATTCATTTATTATACAAAGGAATTATTATAAGAGAAATTACAATTCATTATGCCTAAATTAAGTAAAACATCTAAGTGTAAATCATGAACAAAATAAAGAAAAAACTGCTGGTATTATCTGTCCATCTTAGAAGAATAGCGTTCAGGTAAGTCAGGCTCTACTTCTCTTAAATCTACTTTATAAGAAAAAGTCACTGCTCTGCTTGCAGCAGCAACACTCATATAGACAGTTGGGGAGGTACCTGAGCAGCCTGGAGGCGTGGCAGCACCTTAGTAGGGAGCTCCATTTAACACACCAACAGTAATAAGTGAGAAAGAATTAAAGAAAGCCACCATACATTGGGGTAGTGGGGCAAGGCACTTTACAACCTCCCAGTGAAATTTGAGAAAACGAAGCTTATCAGATTTTACTTGTTATCAAGGACATCCTTAACTAGGATGCTAGCCACTTTGTAGGACATAATCCCTTGTCTCGTATGGGGTTGTATCACAGGACTGATAAAGGAAAGCCCAGGTAAAACAATAAATACACACAAGCCTACTGGTCAAATCTCACGATAGACCCGTCAAGTTCGCTGAATTACACAAATAAGCACAATATGTATCATCCACATTACTTCTTGGCATACCATTATTAGTGCTTCAGATGCTGCTTAGGTTGTTACTATAGATATAAATAATACCTTACACCTAGTGGTATGACACCCAGTGTGCACTGCCACGTCAAAACTTTCTGGCAACACACGAAAAGAAAATACATGTCAAACAAAGCACAGCAGTTCACTACAGGAATTCGAGCAACATACTGGTGTGTTTGCCCTGGCTTATCGGCAAACACATCACGGAAATCACACAACAAATCCTTCAATGAGTTCAGTTCGTCAGTAATATCAGCTTGACAACCTTGCACTACCCTGTCCAACTGCACCCCCCAATCCTCAGTGTCACTGATGATCAGTTGGTTAACTGCTACCTCCTTCTCAGTAGCAATCCATGCTAAAATTCCCTCAGCCTCACCTAACTCTACCTCATCCACGCAGTCAACATAGTGTGATTCTGCTGGCTTATCAGCATCCAGCACACACCTTAGCATGGGAATAGGCTTACCCCCCAGACTGATTGTCCCATCAATAAAACTCACCACCACACAACTCTGGTGGCCTTCCAATCTGCCTACTCGACACGATCCTCTGTTAAGTTCTGCAGGATCGTCACCTGCGTGCCAGCACTCCTATACTCCTTCAGAAACTCCATTTCGAAATCTGCGTAACAGGTTACGTTGCTTTCATGCAGTTCAAGCCAATTCTCACACTTCCCTGCAACTGATTTTTTTGCAACCACTGCTTGTTCCCTTTCACTACAGTCATTCACTCCAAAGAACTCTTGTAATTGTTCTGTGTGCTTTCTTGGGTGTTCTCCCTTTCCCCCTGCAAACCTAGGTACGTCCCTGTCTCTGTAGGGATGACTTAGCCTAATCATTTGTGTACCTGAATGCTCTTTGCACTCAGTTCCGCTATTACCTCTACCCTGCTGGCATTCTGCAATTTTCGCCTCTTGCTCTATGACTCTGATCCCCAGGGCCTCTAAAGTCATTAGGAATTCACCACTCAAGGAAGTATACCCTGTCTGTAGCTGAATTTCTCTCTGCCTCCCCTTATTAGTCAACCCTGACTCCAACTTCTTGACCTTCGCTCGTTGTGAAATTTCGTCCTGGCATCACAAACTATACAACAATGTGTAATCCTAAAAACACATTAACATAGTCATTACAGTAGGTTTACTAGCATGAAGGCTCCAATTTCATTGAACACAACAATATTTTTCACAAAAAGAAAATCTCATTGTTTGATTTTATGCAAAGAAAAAAATTAACTGAATTAAGGTGAATGACAAAACCTAATTTTAACTTTTAATTAAAATGAGATTTACAGGTCTAATAATTTCCCTAACATATTTTTCAATAAACATACACAGTAGACATATATTGTAAATTTGACACAAAATCCAGTACGCCATATTCAAGTGTGACTAACTGACCTGATCATGTAGGCTATTTGAAGTATGTTTATTGAATACGACAACAAAAGTATATTTTCATTCCTGCAAACCCATAAATGAGCATAATAACTACAACTGGTTCAACAATATGCATTCTTTCAAAAATAAACTATGTGATCATAAAAATTTCTGTCACTGATTTCTCCCACATGTTAAGACACAAACCATTAGGACCTACATAGAAAAAAAACGGGAGCAGCACAACATGTAACAGATAATTTTCAAATTTTTAATATCTGTGCACAACTACCACCAGAAGAATTTTTAACGTAAATGCAGATGCACTATCACCATTTTAGATGCTGTCAAACATGGCCTAGTATTGAATCTGCACACCCTTCCTTGCAATGTTTTGGCATCCCAGGGCCTCGCTCTGTAGTTTTGCAGTGGTTTCGAAAATATATTGTTTTAAATGCAAATTAATACCTGTACCAAAAATTCATTCTTATGGTTTCAACACATATATCATCGCTTGTATGTAGGCCTATATGTAATTTTTCCTGTTTCAAAACAAACTGATTTTTAGATTTTTGACCCTGAAATATTACATATCTTGTCAAAATAAGCCCAAACTATGCAAAATATTTTATGTTAACAAATGGCACATTATTAAAAAAAAAAAAAAAAAAATGTTCTGGCAAAATTGTGTATTGCATGACTGCACAGTCTCAAAATTTTTCAGAGCATTTGGTTAAAACTTTTTCTAGTTATTTACAATTGTTTGAAATAAATAAAAGATCATGGCCTTAAAAATTTGACACTTTCACTGGGTTGGAGTAGCTCTTGTCATTTCATTGTTCAACAATTACTTCACATTTCTGGACAGCTGAAGTTTTTCCTACCGGATTAGGCTTTGCTGTTATTTTATTTATTTAGCTTATAACAGATAACTGACACAAAAATTATTTCCTCTGATGGGAGGGTAAAAAAAAGTAATAGCTCTGAATCAAGTTGATTCAGTTCTTGGATTACATCTTGTATAGCTAGTACATTATACAAGAAAACTATCTCTGTAGGCACTCTTGTCAGTGATGTGATACGTAGTCTGGAAGGCTCATGTAGCATTCACCACTTGTGTCATGTAACACCATGTCTTCTGTTGCCAGTACAGATCAAGGTTCTGCGTGGAATGTTGAATCCATGAGGCAGAATGTTAGATTCAATCAAATATCATGTTGGATTTACTGTATTATGTAGTGAGGAAATTGCATTTTTCTCAAGTAGGCCTACCTGAAACAGTACTCAAAATAGAAAACACAGGAAAACAAAAATAAGTTGTGCAACTTATGCCTACAAATATTTAGTCTGTCTCATGTAACTTTTCCATATTTTGACAGTTCACTTCTAGGAACATGAGGATTGCGGAGACCATCGTTTTCAAGGCAGCCAGGTAGGGTTAAACTCCAAACAATGGAACTGGCAGGCAAATTTCTCAGAACAGAAATGTCAAAATATGGGAAAGTTACATGAGACATACCTACTATAAAACATTTAAAGGCAGATTCACAAATACTATTTAAATAAGCCTAGGTACAAAATTTAAGAGGAGTACTCGACTGGCACGTGAACGGTGTTGCAGCATGTCACATATATTCTTTTCTATGTGAAACTGCTTAACTTATTCATAATAAGTTCAACTACGAAAAGAACATACACTTGAAACTATGCTTCTATGTTTTCAAAATTTCAGCACACTTGTTAGAAACATGATTTTAGGACCTCTCAAAATGGCTAAAAACTGGTTTTTTAGACTGCTGTAACTCTGAAAATATTACTTGAATTCGTAAAGTGCAAAGCGAGAGGCATACGTAGGTCTTTACTTCACACTATTCAAAAATCAAATGTTGTGCATCTCTGCTTAAAGTTTCATAGAAAAAATACTACAAGGAAAGCCTTGTACGCCAGTTTGGCTCGCTGCGAATAGAGGTGATATGCTTCTCGTCAAGCGTGGGACACTGGCTCTTACCACTATGCTGTTCCCACGCATCAAAGGTGGAATCCGACACCGGCGAAAACTCCACGAGTAAAAATACTGACTGTGCATTCAGATATTCACATCCCCAAGTAGCATAGCGTGTGTATGTACATGAAAGAGTGGATCAACTTCTGTAATGTATTTTGTGTTAAGTTGTGAAAACAATTTATATTGTCTTAAGAACGCAATACAGAATATAATTTTATTTGTGTTTATTCTTTTATTTTTTCATAAATTACACTGTTTGTTTCAATAAAAGTTATTAGCATACCATTATTTAATGCCAAAATGTTTCTATAGCAAAAATTTTTGTGCACATCCCTAGATTATATTTCATGAATACAATTATGTGAACCTCACACACACTCAAAAGTAAGTTAATATTGGTTGGGAATCCGCCTTAATATTTGGAAGTACTGCAATTAATATTATTTTTCAATTTCTATAGTATGAAATGAATTTACTTATTGAGATTCACTGTATATTCTCTATTACTGCCTTTACAGTAAAATAGTGGACAGGATAAACTACAACATAAAACATGGTAAGAAACTGGAGTGAAGCTCACTGAAGGAAATGAGAAGAGTGGGAAGGTTGGCCAGAATGTACAAGACGGTGAATGGATGGGAGGATGAGATGTGAGGTAAGTTAGGCCACCTATTAACTACGGCAGAGTAGCCTATGGAGGAAGCAGGAATGATAGTGAGAATACTTATACTTTGAAGAACAGAACAGAGTCAACACAGTCAGTGCATAGGAAGTTGGTAAGGGAGTGAAATTTACTTCTGGCTGAAAGTATTGAGATTTATTGATTTATTCTTATCTATTTTATCTATCTTATCTTATTTTAATTATTTAATTGGTGAAGGCAAAATACGTTAGAATGTTTATAAGGCGTTCAGGAAGTGATTGAGGAAGTTGTTACAGCTTGCCATCTGGTGGGTGCACAATTGCAAGTGAATTACTATCATTACGCTATTACTACTGAAAGTTAAAAACAAACTGCCTACACAAATTTACTACTACAATTTGTTAAGACAAGCAACTGTAAAAGGCATTCATTGGAGGGAAGGGGGAAACAATCACTTATATTTAAACAAGTAATAATCTTATAGGCCCACTGAATAATACGCTATGATTATCATTCAGTTTTGGTAAATAAAGTTTGACTGGACATGTATTCTACAATGACAATGCCCTACTCTGCGTTTGGATCTATTTAACCTAAGTGTGTAAAAATACTCTGTCTGTAATCTGATACATTAAACATTTCAAAGACCAACATTTACATAATCACATGACACGTTGACTATACAATCTGCAATTAGGACTAAATTTACAGTTATATAATTGACAACTCCAGAACCACTAGACTTCTGTGATCTTTACTGGATGCAATAGAACTGTCAAATTAATTAAATGAGGCTACAGACCAACAAAATTTGCTGAACCATGCACTACCACAAAACTAATTTCCGCCATGCAATTGTTCTGTTGTGAATATAATAATATTAATTTCATTCTTGCAGATAGACTGTCGCCTGGTGGCAAGTCTACATCCCTCATTCACTCTCTCCAGACCCTCCTGAACAACCCAACCCTCTCCAGTTTCTCTCTTGTCACGTTCCACTCCCTCACCGACCTCACCATTGACTGCCTACCCCTCTCCATCGTCCTCTAAATTCTCTGGATATTCTTGATGTTGTTCCCTCTCCCTCTGTAGTCACTCCTGAATAAATAGGAACCTAACTCTCCTATCCACCCTCTCTCTTCACCACCTTGAACAACATAACAAGCATCTCCATTCTTAGCCTGTCCTTCAAATCTTTCCAACCCATTTCTTTAATCACTGATGGCCTGCAAGTTTCTCTCATCCTCATATTCTCATCCCTGCCTTATCCAACTACCCTTCACATATCTTGCCACCCTCCACTGAACCCTCTATAGCTCCTGTTACAACCTATCCTTCCTTGTAAGGATCCCACTCTGCCATTGTGTATTCCAGCACTGGATGTACCATTGAGGTGTATGTATGCTTTCTTCTGCACCCCACAGGACAGTTCCTAACATTCCCAAAGCCCTTATTCCTTTAGAAACCACTCTTTCTACCTGTCCTTTCCACCATAGGTCCTCCTGTAACACTACTCCTAAGTACTTGTACTGTCCCCTCTCACACCTCCTACTCACCCCATTTGTACACGAGCCTTCTCTTTCTCCTCTAGTGAATCTGCCTTTGTCTTTTTGACATTACGCCTAATATTATTTTCTATCCATTTTAGTATTCGATCAATTTCTGCCAGCAAACTGATTCCTTCATCTATCTCTGAATACACATAATCATCCACAAACAACCTTACCTTACCACTCATTTCCACTCCCAAGTCAAATGAATAAGACATCACTGCATACTTATTAAATTGGAATTAATTTAATGTGTCAGGGTGACATCTAGTAGAACCAAAACAAAGTTGTTTATACCTACAAGACGACTATTTCGCTGTCATAAGCTGGTTTTTTTTTCTATTTTTATTTATTTATTTTTTTCTATTTCAAGCCTCCAAAATCACACAACAGGAGTTGTCAGACTGATGAGTACATAATTTGTTTACAATAACACACAAACATGAAGTTGTTTGGAAGTAAGATACATGGTTTTGTTTATGAAGTATGTACAGTGCTGTGTACAGTTACTTAGATACATTAACGTCGTACAATGAAATGAACTTACCTTTTTCGTTTGTATTCCTAACAGTATATTTTTGAGGTCGTTTCGTAGTCGCTTTCTGCACTAAGAACCAGCACGTTGATACTTTCTGTCCTGCCAACACACATAACATTTTTTTATTAACCATGTGTTTCGTCATAAACATATTAAATTAAAAACAGTGCATCAGTAGGCATATCAACAAATTCAATGAGACAATAAAATAAGCCATTTAGTAACTAAGATTTTAAATTTACTGTAAGTTAAATTTCTTATATGATGTGGCACCCTGTTACAAATCTTAATAACTATACATAAAAAATTTTGTTGTGTTTTGTACAGTCGGCAGTAGGGTACATCAATTAAAATATTATACCTAGTCTTATGATCATGTACATGCTCACGGGGAATAAAACTTTTTTATTCCTTTTAATATAGAGCAGACAGTGTAATATATACAAGTTAATGACAGTCATTTTTTCTTCCCTCACAAACATTGGTTTACAATGAGCAAATTTATGAGAATTTGTAAGTATTCATATTGCCTTTTTTTGCCATAACAGAACAGTATTTACATGGTTAGAGTTGCCCCATAGTATTAAACCATAAAATAAAATACTCTGAAAAAAGGCAAAATAACAACATTTTACATAATGAGAAGGAACAACCAATTTTAAGTTTCTTAACAGAAAAACAATCCTTGCTAGATTTTTGTTACTATGTTTACATGATCTAACCAACATAGTTTATCATATAATGTAATATCTAATAATTTTACATTATGAGTTATGGTATCTATTTTCTCCTTTTTTAATGAAAATGTCAAAGTTTGAGTCTTATATTTGATTAATGAGAAACAATTTTCGAGGAACCATACTTGTGCTTCATGTAAAGCAGTTGATACAATGACATTTAGCATATCTACAGATTTATGAGTGTGAATAAGAGTAGTGTCATCTGCATAAATAATACACTTAGAATTTACATACATAGAAAGATCATTTATCTTTATGTTAAATAATAAAGGACCTAGCACAGAACCTTGTGGTACACCATACAGTATACTAAGTACTTTATCTTAGACAACATGCCATTATTATCAACAAACTGACTTCTACCTAGCAAATAAGATTCAAAAAGGTTTATTTCAGAATCACACAGACCATAGGCTACATATTTAATCTACTCAATAATAAAGGATGAGAAACACTATCAAAGGCTTTACTTAGATCACAAAGAATAACAGTCAAATTAGATTTGCTTTCAAAAACATTCAATACAGTCTTTACTAATTGCATTACTGCATCTATGGTACTTAATCCCTTTCAAAAACCATATTGTTCTACACAGAAATAATTGTTACTTTGATAGTATTCATACATCTGTGAGTTACCATTTCAAACAGCTTACCAAAGACAGGAAATATTGAAAAGGTCTATAACGGCACGGAACATCTTTAGGGCCTTTTTTATAAACAGGTACCACTCTTGCTAGTTTCAATTTAGAAGGAAAAGCTCCAGATTTTATACTGGCACTGATGCACATTGTTAAAGGTTCCTAAATAGTCATTGTTATTTTTTTAAGAAAATCACTGGTGATGCCATAACAATCTCTACTATAATAATTTTTCATATTACTGACCAGATTATTAACATCAACATAGTTTACTTCATACAGCACAAACTTGTGTTATACAGTAACCATTGGCATATTATGCTTATTAAATAAATTGCTAGATACTGAATGATTGGACAGTTTATTTTTAACAGATTCAATAAAATAATTATTAAAATTATTTGCTGTTATTTCTGAACCTTTTAACATGTTAGTTTTATGAGAGATATGTTTCACTAATGTCCAAGCAGCTTTGCAAGGATTTGATGAAGATACTATAAAATTTACATTCATAGAAAATTTAGCCTCAGCTAAGGTCTTATGATAAAACTTCATAAAATTATTATTATACCCTGTCTTAGCTTGCTCTCCAGTTGTGTTGCCGATATTTTGTTTATAACCTCCTGAGACCCATTAAATTTTTCAAAAAATAAAGTAACTAAATTTTGTTATTAAATGTTAGGGTCAGTCAGGGTAATTATGAGACAGATAAAAAAAAAAAGAAAAATTAAGTTTTCTGCTTTTACTAATGATTTCAGCAATGTAAATGATGTTATATACTAGTCTGATATATATTATGATAAAATAATTGAAATGTCTCTGAACTATATATTTGACAGTAGACAAAGTTTTTCCTGATTAATGTTTTTTCTAACCAAAGAATTTTCGTGCACTGCACTTTATATTTTGTTACTCTGGCTCAATCCAAATCTTCAGGAAAGTGTTTGTGGTTTTATTTGGTAGTGTAAGGGAGAACCTTTTTTTTCAGCTTGAGAACACAATTTTAAGTTTTTTATTTAAGAAGAAAATTAATTTTAAAAAATTGGGGTAAATATGAGACATCACAAGGGCAAAATTGAGACACTTCCAAGGGAAAAATAAGACAGGTGGTACAAATGTTTCTGTAGCTGAATACTTATGTTTGTCATTTGTTTGATCTCTGAAGTAGTGTCTTGAATGTTGGTACTCTTAGATTTCTCATTTTTTTGTATGTAATCATAGTGTGAACTGTGTTTTTCTTCTAGTGTGCTGTTAGGCCTAATATATGAAACACATTGTTATAAAATTAACATAGGTAAGTTAAATACATGATAAGTGCTCATTGGTCATTTCTTTCTCATTCTCTTAAAGCCTGAATTATTGGTATTACTAGTAAGCACATGTTGATATTTTAGGCCTAGCCTAGGGCAATTAGTGATTTTTTTATATATTTATTTTTATCCTTGCCATCAGACAAACTGATACGATAAGTCAAACATACAATACAGCAATACGTAAATAAAATTGAACAAAAAATAATACTAATATAACAACAAATAACAAGAAGTCAATAATAAGCAATAGGCCTACTTATAAAATATTTGTTTGTAAATACAATGCTGGCAGTTACATAACTAAAATTATATATTTACAAATTAATTGTCAGAATAAGGATTATTAACAAAAAGACCAAAAATAAATAAATAATAAATCCCTAAAAAATAAGAAAATCTATAATTCAGGGACTCTTTTTTTTTTCAGCAATGGGAAAGGTTTACAAAAATAAAATAAGAAAGTATTCAGAAGAAGAACTGAAAAAGCAATTAAGGAAGTACAGGAGCAGAAGGCAACACTGAGGGCTACTGCTAAAAAGTACAACATAGATAAATCTTTATTGTCCAGAAGAGTGTTGAATAAATGCACTGGAACTCAGGGGAGGAAGACAGCTTTAACAAAGAGATGAAGAGAGACTACGTTCAAATCTTAAAATCATGGCGAAATTGGGCTTCCCATTGTCACGAGATGAAGAGCTTTCTGTAGTACAAGATTATGTTTAAATCAATGGTATTAAATCCCCATTCAAAAATGGGAAACCAGGACATGATTGGTTTACAGCATTTCGGATCCGTTAAAATCTGACATTGAAAAAAGCGGAACCACTAGATCAAAACAGGAGGCGAGCTACAAGTGACCCCTACATCGTTTATGACTTTTACGATAAACCGGAAGAAGTTCTGTCAAAACTTAAATCTTCTTGATAAGCCAGCACAAATGTGAAACTTATGGGACGTCAATTTGTTCTGATCCATCTAAAGTAAAGGGTGTAGCGGGAATAGGTCAGAAGTTTCATCGAAACATTCCAGGCACTGGACAAGACAACACCACCATTATGGCTTGTGTGTCTGCATCAGGAACACATGATTTACCTGGAACTTTCTATGCTGTAGCTGAGAAAGGATACATGACTGCTGAAATCTTTTCAGATTACTTTCAGAAATTCTGTCAAGTAATACCAGAAAAGCCATTACTTCTAATTTTTTATGGCCACCTATCTCACCTTGACATTAGCATTATAGACAGGGAAATAAAGGAGAGAGTAGTGATATTCAAACTTCCTGCTCATACCACTGATGTTCTTCAACCCTTAGATAAAGCTGTATTTAAACAGTTTAAATGTTTGTGGGAGACGCAGCTAATAAAATGGCAGCGAGAAAACCAGAGATACCTAGCTTCCTCAAAATCAGAATTCGTCGATTTAATTTGTGAAATATGGCACGAGGCTATGAACCCAGATAATATCATATCTGGCTTTAAATCAACTGGGATACTTCCTTGCAATCGCAAGAAGTATCCCACCAGCAGACTTGATCCTGTCAAGTTGAAACGGTAGTCACAATTGCAGCAAACTGAGAAACGAAACTCAGGCCTAATTGAGACTGAACCTACACGTGATGCTGTAGTTGAAAGTGCATTTTACCCGTACCTAGCTCCAGTTTAACTGAATCTAGGCCTCCCAGTGATGCTGTAGTTGAAAGTGCATTTTACCCATACCTAGCTCCAGTTTAACTGAATCTAGACCTGCCAGTGATGCTGTAGTTGAAAATGCATTTTACCCGTACCTAGCTCCAGTTTAACTGAATCTAGGCCTCCCAGTGATGCTGTAGTTGAAAGTGCATTTTACCCGTACCTAGCTCCAGTTTAACTGAATCTAGGCCTCCCAGTGATGCTGTAGTTGAAAGTGCATTTTACTCATACCTAGCTCCAGTTTAACTGAATCTAGGCCTCCCAGTGATGCTGTAGTTGAAAGTGCATTTTACCCATACCTAGCTCCAGTTTAACTGAATCTAGGCCTCCCAGTGATGCTGTAGTTGAAAGTGCATTTTACCCGTACCT
>PNEQ01093362.1:0-25100 GCA_003012365.1 Medauroidea extradentata | reverse complement strand
CCCCCCCCCCCCCCCCAAATTCCGACGGATGGTATAGTATACACCCCTGAATTTTTATCAGTTGTTTTGGAATAAAAGTGCATGCTATACAGGAGTGAATACAGTATTCTTGACACATATGTTGCAAAATACAATATTTCCAAGCTGATTTTTGATAACACTTATGATAGTAAAAAAATAATGTACAAGACTACTTCTCCCCAAACAGTCATCTTCTGAAAAAAAATACACAAAAAAATTTACAAACACAATGGACCTTTTTCATAAATTTTACTGAGAACACGTACAAAATCTGCATGATAAAACTAGCCTGTGGGAAGTGAAAGTTTTAAATTTGGGATTGATTTGAGGTAACTACAATCATTTAAAAATTATACATTTAAAACGCCCACGAAAACCACACGTCAAAACACGGCTTCCGCTCGGACGTCATCAGCCCATAAACAAGAAGCTAGGAGTAAGCTAGCAAATGAGCGAGTGCAGTTTCAAACAGACTAACGTTTGGCAGCATGCCAGACTATTAAGTAGTGTTTTGTACCAAGATGTACAAAGACGAGCATAAATTCTGACTCCAAACTATTTTTACTGCCCCAATATTTGAAAACCTACGACCAAAAGGGTTCAAAGCTGCACGCTGAGACATGAGTGTTTCTCAAGACATACTTTGTACAGTTACAAATATAATTTCAATGAGACGCCTAAGTACACATTTAATAATCCAAAGAGAAAATGAGTATGATAAAATACGTCATGTCACTTCTGTTACTTCTTATCCTGTGCTTATGACATTAACTAATGATTTTATGCTATTGTTGTGATACACAACATTATGTATTATGCATAACGTGAAAGCTCTCTACATACCTTGGCTAGCGACACAATCTTTGTGCGATACAGTTTCAATTTCGTCATTTTTTTACTGACAACTGTTTCTATAGTGTATGATTTGCTCCAAACTTTGTGTAAAATCAATTAAGTCTGGTTGTTTACATCACTATAACTGACCGTTGTAGCATGGCCCAGGCCCAGACCCCAGATTAATTTTACATGTTTCAATTTTATTTGTCATTTATAATGTAGGCCTCATGGTCATTCTAACAATGGTGTCAAAGTTTTGTTAAGAACCATTTGTAATTTATTTGTTAAAAGCAAGCACGTCAGAGGATATTTATTCATTTTTAAGATAATCAATTTGAGTAACTGTGAACTAATTCTTCTTAAAGTAAGTGACATTTAATTTGGTAATTAGAAATTACTCATTTAACAGTAAAAATAACAGTTTGCTTAGTTATGTTCATATTTATTTAAAATTTTAATGATTGTTTACATCTCGTAAATTTAAATATGTACTTTTTGCTTAAATTATTTGCATTTGAATTTAACGAAATTATGTGTGTTCCATAATTACAGCTTGGAGTGTGAAAAGGACAGAGATATCAGTCAGTGCAACAATGTTCGAGGTGTGAAATTTAACGTTTTTCTTCTTTCGGCAGTGCGATGTTTCAAGAGTTATTGGTTTTTTGATGTCAGTGTTAAAATTAATATTGCAGAATTGTCAAAGTAAGTGATTTGTAAACACATGAAAAGTGCATAAGTAATATATTTGTTTGCAGATTTCCATTTAAAGTTTGTTGTTTGAAATTACCTATTGTTAAAAAATGTGTTTGGTAACTGAATGTAGTTATTTGGTGAATAATTTACTGCATTTTGATGTGCAGGCATATATTTCTTTGTAATTTTTAAAAATTCATTTCAAAGAATAGAGTAGATGGTGATATTTAAGAGTAATGTTTATAAAGTAATTGGAGAAACATGGAGGGACATATTGATTTTGAGATGGATTTTCAGAGTTTGGCTTTAAAAATGAATAATTGTGGGCAGTTTAAATTTGATTAAAGTGTTACAGGGCATGTTTAATGAACAGAATGATAAGTTGGTTGAAGAAATTATTAAGCAAACAAGCGAAATTAAGGCTGAAATACAGAGTGATACTGTGTTGTTGAAGGCTGAGATCGAGGAGTTAAGAGGACAATACATGTATATACAGTATATATATAAAGGGAGTCAATTGATGCAAATGGGAGTGTAATTGTTGATGTAGGGTTGACCAAACATTATAATTGTAGTAGTGATTTTGAATTGAAGGAAACAGTTGAAAATTCAGTAGTAAGTTTGAGTGGGCAAAATAATGATAATGGTAAATTTGATGTTGAAGAAGGCAGAGAGTTTATTGGAACTAGGGACATAGAGGTGAGACTGGAGGAGAATATTGATAGACAATGGAGATTACTTATTTTAGCATTGGATTATGGAGATACGTGTTTCAGTGATCCTAAGGTACAGAGAACTTTGGCATTGTTTTGTTTGAGTGAAAATGTGACATGTAGGCGAGAGAGTGTTTGTTGTGGGGGGTGGCAAGTTTGCCTAAGTAAAATGCCTTTTTCAAGTATTCATGAGTCAAGGAGTTTCGATGTAGGCAGTTGTTTGTGGATTTCTCAGGAATTTTACTATTGGTTGAACTTAAAAATTAGTATGATTGTGGTCGTGTTGTGAAATGTCTGTAGAATTAAAAGAGCTAAGTTTTCACATCAGTCATGCCCTGGTCCAGGATAATCACCACACACAGCCATGTTTGATTCACTTCTTGTTTTCTTGGGCCCTGAAAATTTGCCAAGGAAATTACAGTATTTATTTGTTTGAATTTGTAATGTAAAATGTATTTGTTATGTATCAGTGATCTTCATTTAATTTGGTTTATTGTATTTATCATTACATTCTGCAAAAGGGTTTAAATAATGTGATCTAATTTAGTAAACATGTATTAAGTTGTGCAACAAATAATTATCATACACAATTTAGGCCTATGTAATAAAATTTGAATGGTAAGACATTCTGCATGAAAGAGAAATTTAAATTAAATACAATTTGCAAATTTTAATTAACAGGCAGGCCTACTGTAAAAATTAATGAATGTATTTGTTTCCCTACATGAATACTATTTGAAATATTAATTTAGATATTGACAATTTCAGTTTATGTGTTTAATGGTCTGTACAAGAATGGAATGTGCAGATATTGCCACAAGTTTGCTATTTCATATTTTGAGAAATTAAAGGTGTTTACAACCAGTATCTTTTAAAACCATATAAAGGTTCAGATTTTTGAAAGTGTATGTAGCTGTTTATTCAAGTCTCATTGTTTATTGTGTTGACGTTTTGGAAATATTTGTGCCTTTAAAATAATTGTAGATCTTGTGTAATATGGTGTTGTTTCGTGCCACAAATTGTAAATGGGAGAAGTCTACCGTCAATGATTTATTTGTATTTGGGAAGTAATTCTATGATAATTGTTGTAATGTTTTAGTGTTTGCCTGGTAAATGTTGGATAGTGTTGGTAATGTCTGTTTTAATGTTCAGAAATGTTGATCTTGAAATACAAGAGATAATCTGTCACCCTGGACAATAATTTGAAATGATTATTGTTAATAGCTTTGGAGAATGATGTGAACATTACATAAAGTAGGCTATTTAATAATTGAACACTGGACTGTCAATATGTGTAAAGAAAGTGTTGATTAACCAAGAGTGTCGATGAGAGTTAAAAATTTGTTTCATAGTGCTTCCAAAGTTGTAGTCCTATAATGTAATTTAACTTACTTTTGATTGGGTAATTTTGTTCAAACGATTGTATGTAATTTTTGTGTATATTTCAAGTATAGTCATATGTTAACAAGCCTCAGTTTGCTGCCGAACTAGTTGGGAAGTTAAATTTTTTAGTTTCCTAAACAAATTTAACTTGGGGGGTTGTAGCATGGCCCAGGCCCAGACCCCTGACTAATTTTACACGTTTCAATTTTATTTGTTTGCTTAGTTATATTCATATTTATTTAAAAATTAAATGATTGTTTATATCTGGTAAATTTCAATATGTACTTTTTGCTTAAATTGTTTGCATTTGAATTTAACGAAATTACTGTATGTGTGTTCATTGTTATAGCTTGGAGTGTGAAAAGGACAGAGATATCAGTCTTAATTTAGTGTTTCAGGAAAAGTTGCTACTATACTTCAGTGCAAAACCAGCCTATAAATATGAACGTTAAGAATTTGTCGCCATATTTGGTTGCAACCAATAAGATCACAGACTGTTGCTGATTGGCCGCGTCAAATTTGAATTTAATGTTTCTTTCACCTAGCAACAAGGTTAATACTAAATATATTTGTATATAATTGATTTTGAAACTAAAATGTTAGTGTTTGTAACTATGTGGAGATATCACGAGTTCAAAACGTTCTTTTAGTTATGTAAAAACATAATATTCTAAATTGTTTTCTGTAATGGCAGCGGGGCGGCACCACTGACGAGCAGCACCGGTAGCTTGCACGTGAAGGGCTGGGAGTCGTCAGGGGGGGCCGCTCCGACTACTCACACGCCATTGGCTGTCAGCACGTGACGTCATGAGGCAGAGACCCGGCCTGTGCACTACGCTACACTGCGCTAACGGCAGACGCAACTTGTCACTCAACTCGCTCGTTTCGCGACATCACTGCAGTAAATTGTACCAAAATTTCATGACCTGTCCTACACACCGTGGCGCTTCCTACGAACTTTTCACATTTTGCGTACACGACTTAGTTAATTAGTAAAAAATTATAGTATCATAACTACATTTTCACTCAAAATCCAGCTAAAACACATTTTTGAATAATTTGTCTAAAGTAGCATATTTCTACATATATGGAATTTTTAAACCTATCATCGCCAAAAGGAATAGTTCATTTGTAATGTTCTGCCATAAAATCGTCTCAAATTGCAACAGTTTTCTCGAGGCGAAATGATAAGTTTTAGATGTTGCTCCTACACCCGTAAGTGTTACAGTGAACATTTTTGCAGCCTACTATTTCACACGAATTATAATATACTTCATACCAAATAATAAATTTATATCAACTTAAAAATTCAAAGTAAAATAGAAGTGACATTGTTATTTATTTTTAAAGAACATAATTTTAGCCGCGCACTTTACTGAACGGTATGGCTGAGAAGTAAAATATTAAATTAATAGACGAAAATGTCAAAACTTGATTTTCTGTCCGGCTACCACCATAACCATTAATCGTATACAAAGGTTTATTTTTTTTAACTGGACTTATTTTTCACATACCTTTATTATTTGTCTTATTTATTATTCCGCTGTAGACGAGATAGAAAGTCATAAACAAAGGTACCCCCCCCTATGCGAGTGTTTCGTAGTAGGAGTAGTTACCATTAGAATGTAAAACATTCTATTTCCATTATTTTACTGAATTTATGGAGATTTTTAGGCGGCTTTTAATATTTAAGGTCTTACTAGTTATTTTTTTTTTCTTTCTATTGCAATTATGTATAAACACCTTTCTTTATATTTATAAATGTCGTTTGAAGTGTCCAAGTTCCTAAAACATTTTCGCTTAAATGTGCGTGCCTGATTTACCCTTAGCGTTTCCGCACTTTGTAGCGTTTCCGCACCTTGTATATACACAAAATATTTCTGGATATGTGGACACCTTCCTACAAACCGCGTAACGACTGGAGACTATTGCGTAGGCAAACAAGCAAAAACTATCTGCTACAGTTTTCATAGGAAAATTTATAAAAAAAACTATGCAGTAAGGCATTACATGAGTAATATATTTACACTTAAATCTGTAAAAATACATATTTTCAAAAAGTTTAAGTAATAAAATGGATACATTCCGTTTGTACGGGCCGAATATGTTGAAAAATATATTTTACCAGATAAAACATTGAAATAAATTAAACAGGTTTACTGTAAACCAAATTCGTCAGTGAAATTTCAAAAACTTTATACAAGTTTTCAGTGTTACGATACAAGAATCAATATGAAATACGTGAATTTTGTAACAGTACCAACTATAACAGCTTAATAAGCATTGTTCCAAAGGGATCTGACAACAAAGTTAATAACAATGAAGCTCAAGGGGTCCGCCTACCTGCCTTGTAAACTGTGTTGCAGCGTGTTAGCAAAATCTTTTATCTAAGAAACTATGAGCGTCCAATAAGTGCATTAACAAAAAAACTCACATTGAAACAATGTAGGAGTGGTAGTTTTAACACACCGCATTTATTCTGATGATAATTTTGGAGCATCTCAAAATTACTGTAAATATCTAGTTCAAATTGTTATAACT
Source organism: Medauroidea extradentata (assembly GCA_003012365.1). Lineage (NCBI taxonomy): Eukaryota > Metazoa > Arthropoda > Insecta > Phasmatodea > Phasmatidae > Medauroidea > Medauroidea extradentata. The sequence continues at coordinate 18,912 of PNEQ01093362.1, read as the reverse complement.
AAATAAAAAAAAACATTCACGTGATTCGTGTGAAGCTATATTATATATCTACATTGAACTTCGTTAAAAACTTATTACTAGTACATATGTATGGAGTATCACTGCTGAAAGTGTCATTCAGGCAAGGTTTGTACACAACAATGCACGCAATGTCAGTGGCTTGCGTTAAAGGCGATGCTGCAGTAGAAGTGTTGGTCAGTGTCGTCCTTAATACCTCATTCACATAAATACACGGCCAGCAGACGGGCGCCTTAACTTGAATTCAATTTATTCTCGTTGCATGAATTTTATTGATGCGGTTTGAAACAAAATGTATTGTACACATTTTTCAGAAATAAATTTCATACAATTTCATCTAGCGATTGTAGTTAGACCCCTAATAAACGTCACTATACAGCCTACATTAACATATTTTTATAATGTTACTTAGCAATATTGTAAGTTACCTGAGCTGTTTTATTTGCTGTTGTAACTGACATTTCTCCGTTACAATTTGTAATAGACACATATTGAACAGCATTCACACACAATTTCTTCTTTTCTGATTTTCCTAACAGCCCAATTTTTAATACGCGCTCATAGCCATCTGTTATGAAATGCGCAGAGCACACTCGTGCATTGTTAACATTTATTTCATCTTTCCACGTGCACCTAACTAACGACTTTTGGAAAACGATGGTAAATAATGTCGGATTTATTTTTAAATATTTATTTATAGACGTACAAAGTTCATTATTAGCCCGATTTACAATTTGCCCTGTTTTTTTACATGCTTACAAAATACGGTACTGCATCATAACGTTACATGAGTTATGAAAACACTTGATAATATCTAATATTTCATAAGAAAAATAATTTGCATTGCTAATATACAATATAAATTAATTAGTATATGAGGTCATATATATATTATCATCTACGTATATTTATTTAAAGTACATAAAATATTTAGAAAAATTATAAAAAGTATGAAAAATAAGTTATGATCCTGGAAGGTTTACAGTTGAACGTAATTTTTTTCTCGTATTATACTCGTGTTTAAATGATTCCTCGTGAAATTTTGTAAACAGATAATTTGGCAGTTGAAAATACTGAATGTTTTTCATTTGAGTGATATGGTGAAATTGGCACCTATTGTGCAGTGCATATCCAGCCAGTGAATCTTCGCTAATGTGATGTTTTTTCGTACACACACATTATGAAGCTTTTGAATTCTGTACTGTTCTTTTTGTTAGACCAATAAATAGTCCTGCACAATAATTGAAGGGAGACAACACCAGTGAGTCACAAATTTTTAGTTTGATGTCTGATGCTATTATGTGTTTATAATAATATAGATGTTTCGAGCCTGTGGTAGCTAGCAAGAGGAGATATGTTATTGCCATGTGAAGTATTTCCCCCATAGTTTTTAGTCTGCAACAGCACAATATTGCTGGTATTATTGTTCATAATAAGTTCGTATTTCTACACAAACATGACCCATCAGACACCACGGAGCTCAATCGTCACGCACTTCAACAGTATGATTGACGGGCTACAGGCATGCATGCGGCGCGCACCTCTCTGCCTGGTGACATCACGCAATTCTCGGCAGTACGGGGGAAATGTGCGCGCATGCGGGAGTGGCCTACCTATAATCCTCTACTTACCTTGCGGAGTCGTTGAGATGTAGGCCGGGGTGGTTGTATGTTGTCGGCCGCGGAGTCTTGTTCAAGATGGCGGCAGAACCGGTAATGCGGGAGATAACCAATAGGGTTCTGTTAGTAAAATGTCGTGAACTGGTGTTTCTGTGGCATTAGTGGGCCAAGATTTATTTAATTTTGTTTGAACTTTGAAATTATTTTGTAAAGGGGTAAAAACTTTCGGTGAACACCAGTCTATAGACATTGCTGGAATGTAAACTTTAAACTTTTTTCGGTTTGCTCAAAAGGGTGCCTCCCGGTAGTTTGAGTTTAAGTAATGTATAAATTTGGAACGTAATTTAATTTAATGAACCTCAAAATTTTGTGAAAGTTGTGCCGATTCATTCCTTGTCTCGTGCTACGTTGTGAGAACCCATGCCCTTTGTGTTGATGTCGCTGAGATAGTCGTGGATGTGTACAACAGTAGTAGCTGACGCGCTACACAGTGCATTGGTGCCTCTCATTTCAGGAACAGCGTAGCATTTGTTACGTTTTAGATACGTGTATATCATAAATACATATACTTTTGGTAAATTGTCTGACTGAACTTTATCATACCCTTCAGACAAAGCCATAGTAGGAACATTAAGAATGCACTGTATGAATTTATATGGCAAGAAAAAAGTGTTTACATGTTCATACAGACTGATGACACGGACTAATCAAAATCTGTTTACAAACACAGCAGCGCCGGCTGCTATTTTAACAATTTTTTTGTCACATTTTCATACCAAAGTGATCAGAAGAAAAATTATTTTTGTTGTATCTGCATTTCTCCTTTATTATTACCGGTAATATGGCAAATAATTAAAACTCTAAGTTATGTTCATGGCACATTTTTCAGGACAATCACTATGAATTTTTGAGCTACAGTAAAAACTTGCCAAATTTTGTGAATATGTTCTTAATAGCAAAGGTAAAACAAATGGTTATGTAATTTCAAGCAATTATTTGCCATTAGTTTGTTCTAATTCTGTTAATGAAAGAGAAAAAAAATGTAACCTGCTGTACTAGCGTTGCCCAAGTGATCAAAAATTTATCTGGAAAACACTGTTACACCAGGTTTTTTCCTCTAGCCGGGAACTGTCTCGCTGATTCCTCTGCAGTCAAAGACTCGAGTGCAGGTATTTCCTCTTGAGGAATGGGGCTTCTAATACGGTTGTAGTACTCCTCTGACTCCCGCTGAAGGCGCTTCGCCTGCCAGACATCCCTGGATGAACTATACCAGTACTTATTCCGGGAATGTCAGTTCGGCATAAAGGTTGATTGTTACGAAGCACATGGAGATGGATGATTCTGCAAGATCTAACGCCACGCCTCTGATAAAAGGGTATCATTCCCTTTTCAAAGCCACTGTGGTGACAGGGGACGTTCCTCCATACAGGTCTCGTGCCAAACAAGGTAAATGCGGAACCTAGGCCAATTACTGTGCACCCAGCTAAACGTGCTTCCACGCCTCACCATAGCCTAACAGCGTCCAACCAGGTCCTCCCCAAATTAAGTAAGCTTACAGCCTCTGTTCCCTCCTAACCATGAGCCGTCCCCTCGCACATGAAGTCCAGAGGAACCACGCCACACTAGGCAAGCGTAGGACTTCACCCGACCACTATACACCCAGCTAGACGTGCTTCCATGTCCTTACAGTAGCCCAACGGCGTCCAAATGAAGTGTCCCTGGACTTCGTCCACTGGGAACCACACACACACATCCCCTCCCCTCTTTGAAATAACTGACTTATCCTACGTGAAATGACAATGGCAATGGGATGCAGGACAAGGGAAGGGTGTCCGGGACAGTTGGTTATGTTACAGTTTGTGGAATGAGAAACACCAAACCAGATTACCTCATTTATTCTGGCAGACACTACTGCCCCCCTACCCTCATTCGACCATCAGAAGTGAGCGCCTAGCCCGACTCTGAACGAACCCCTATTCCCAAAACTCCGGAGAGCTCCTTATTGTTAGTGATAACATCTTTTTTGGTCTCCAGAAGCTGTTATTAAACACAGGTGTCCCTAGCTCCCAACTGTGTCACAATGTACATGGACGTCCCTATTCCCACTACTAGTACTACACCGCCAATTAGTTTTGATCCTAAGTTGGTCCTAGCTGCTAGTCCCGGGAGGTGTTACTCAACCTGGCGATAGCGATATAATCCGCTTATGTGGCTCCACAGCCACTTAATATCACCTCAGGATGGTGAAGTAGGGGATGAAGGGGTGAGTAACAGCCACGCCTGCCTGTGCACGCCGATGCGCGACCCAACGTGCGCACCACTATCTCTCTCCCTACCCCTCAGTTAGGGTTTACTGGCCCATACGTGGAGGGGGTTAAAGGAATTCATCTCGGTGCACGTGCACCTAGCTGAAGCCAAAGCTTTCATACCCTCCTTTTCCAGCAACATCCTACGTTTCAGTGCGTTGCCACGTACGTGTTTTAATATGGCCATGCCTGCGCACGAACACTAATCCACTCAGATGCCGGCAGGGGGAGTTGGCCAAACAAATTCCCACATTGTGCCCTACCAGGCCACAATTACATCAATTAACATTAATTACTGAAAATTATAACTTACTGTAATTTTTTACGATCAGAATAAGGCATGCCACAATGAAGAAAATATAAATACTGTAATTTTTAATTTACAAAACAAATCTTAATGGAGAAAAAGTTATGTAAACAACTAAAAAAAAGTATGTACGATACAGGAATTATTATTTTGTACATTAAGTTCTGAATTACAAGTTGTTATTTAATTTTTTCTCGAATTGTGATACAAGTACTTTCAACCACTATGCACAGAAAATGAAAACTACTACACATGCAAATAACTATAAACACTGCAATGTAAATACTGAACATATGCGCACCCATGTGATATCTGGACCTTTTGGGTGAAGGGCAGGATGTGGTGTTGAATCAAGAAGGCCCAACTTCTGCATTCCTCTGACAGTATCACAGAAACCTGTTATAGGTACACACAACTATTACTTATACATGCTTGTGTACATAGTTTTATACAAATGCAAAGTCACGTACAGTAAACACATATCTATAATGTAAGTGAAGAAGGCTTTGGCCGCTAGGTTAAACCACTTGAATAAAATTACGGAAGGATGAGGTACTCGCAGGCTGGTACTTCTTGATAGTTTCACAGATATAAAAGGACGAACATATAGTTGCACGGTTGTGCACTGTCAAGATGTACCAACCTGTGAGTGCCTCAACTTTCTGTCATTTTATTCAATTGGTTTAAGGACGTTGGGCCCGTAAAAATTCAAAATTTTGTATTTGTGCCAAACACTGTTCAATTTTTACACATCAGATAACATGTCATTTCCCCAAATAAAAAAAAATTAGGGCCCATAGTTTTAGCATAATTAATCACCTATCAAAGTCACAAAATGGCAGTTGCGGTGTAGCCAAAATAATAAAAAATAATTAACTTGCAGAAACAAGATAATTCATATCGATACTTAGTGATGTGAACTACTTCAAGACACTTTTGAAAACACAAAGCGATATATTTTTGTATTTTTTAAAAATTAATGAAAATGAGCAAATTTTTGCATAACTTTGACTTTCGGCTACTACTGAAATATTCAAAACTAACTTTTGTCAAACATGTCATGAAATGCACTGATACACTGACTTTCAGTTCCCGTAATTTTAAATTCTATAGTTCATTACTTTTTTTGATTTTGGCTGCACCGTAATGGCCATTTCGTGACTTTGATGAGTGATTTTGCAAAATCTATGGGGCCTAATTTTTTTTTATTTGGGGAAATTACATATTATCTTGATGTGCGAAAGTTGAACAGTGTTTAGCACAAATATAAAAAAATTAAATTTTACGGGTCCAAAACCCTTAACACATATCTATAAGTTTCACATATTATTTTCCAACTCATGTAAACACAGCTATGGTACTTGTGACTATTTAATAAATGTACTCATGTACTCATGTCATCATAATTAGCATTATAATATGCCCTCACCGTCAAAAGGTTCTTATTTATTAAGTTTTTAAATATTTTGTGTGCAGCAAACTATAACCTTCTATCTCTCATATAAAGGCTAGTTAGAGAGAAATCTATATACAGTATTTAGTCAAGTACAGGTACCACCCGTGTATAGACCCCCTCTCCCTTTCAGTAAAGAATTTTGAGAAAAAAATTAAAAATGTGTTTTCTGGGTTTATCTGATGGCAGGGCGGTTTGGCATGCAAGAAACTGCATGCCACGTATTGTGAGCCAGTGCAGGAGGTGATTTTAGTGGTACACAGACTAGTATTGTAGTTTGTTCACTCTCAGTACGACTGATAATGAGGCGCGACAAGCTAGCGGAGTTACCGCAGTCCGTTCATCTCCCTCAAAACAGGACTGTAAGAAATTCACACGCAAGCTGTGTGGGTGAGTGTTCAGGTAGTGTAGGAGAGAGAGGGAAAGGTGGAGAAGGGTGGTGAGGAGTGGGCGGAGTTACCGGTAGACAGCAAGCGCTCTAGTTGGCAATGGCTTGTCTCGTGATTCACACCCAATGCAGTGTTGTTACATTTCATGGACATGGTGTTGTCACAGTTAACAGGCTCGGGCTAAGTCACGCTATAATTGTGCCTACAGATGGTGAAATTTGTTTGAAATAAAGTGTTAAAATGTTAGGTATTATAATATCACTACCCTAAACTTTTCAACTAAGATAGTGCACACATCAGACGCTGCACCGCAAGATAGCTGTGAATAATTCAGAGGTACAGTAAGTGAATATCAACAGAGTAGACAACGAGAGTAAATGTAATGTAGATAAGGAGCGGAAATGCTGGGAGAAGGCCATCCCTCATTGTCTGGTTGGCTGGCTTGCTGATGCAAGGGAGGGTAAGCCATGCCTCTCGCCTTCCTTCCTCCTACACTCCTTCATATGTAACTACTGCATGACTTGCCAGTCGCCTTGGTAACCGTCGGCAGTCACCAGCCGCTGCTGTTCACATTGTACTAGCACGCCCCGATGTCGGGCAAACACAACTGGCAACATCTACTAAATTTTTATGGAATAGTGGCATTTAATAAGACGTAGCAATATTCATTTTTTGCATTAGTAAAACTTAGTTTTCCATTATACCTTAAAAAAAGGTTATAGGCTCCCCCCTCGTTTTTTGGATCCAAAATTTCGAAAAAAAATGGGGGTTTTATGTGCAGTGGCGGTTTGTGCTATTGGGCAGCAGGGCTGCAGCCCTCCTTGATTATTAAAAAATTACAGTAAATAATTTTCATTTTCACAGCTGGTGTTATAGAAGATAATTTGTAATGATATCTTTTGAACTACCAACTTGCCAAATCCTTTAGTCGATCACGAAGTCTGAGGAATGTGAGTAAATTTTAAAGATTTCGCGTTTCCTGCCTCCGGCGGTCTGAACCAGGCAGGGCTGTGCGGCTAGCATCCTGTCTGACCTTGCTGGCGCATGCGCAGTGTACACCCCGGTCTGCGAACCCAGGAAGAAGGGGGGTGGGATGTCTAGCATTTGGCGCGCTTGTGGGCTGCCAGCTTTCCAGCCCTCACAGTGCACCACGCTACACTGCACTAACGACAGACACAACTGTAACTCAACTCGCTCGTTTCATGACATCATTGCATTAAATTGTACTGAAATTTCATGACCTGTCCTACACATTGTGGTGCTTCCTACAAACTTTTCAAATTTTTCGTACACGACTTAGTTAATTAGTAAAAATCCTAATATCATAACTACATTTTCACTCAAAATCCAGCTAAAACACATTTTTGAATAATTTGTCTAAAGTAGCATATTTCTACATATATGGAATTTTTAAACCTATCATCGCCAAAAGGAATAGTTCATTTATAATATTCTGCCATAAAATCACCTCAAATTGCAACAGTTTTCACGAGGCGAAATGATAAATTTTAGATGTTGCTACTTCACGCCTAGGTGTTATAGTAAACATTTTTGCAGCCTATTATTTCACAGGAATTATAATAAATTAATATCAACTTAAAAATACTAAGTAAAATAGAAGTGACATTGTTATTAATTTTTAAAGAACATACTTTATAGCCGAGCACTTAACCAAACCATATGGCAGAGAAGTAAAATATTAAACTCACAGATGAAAATTTCAGAACTTGATTTTCTTACCAAATACAAAGGTTTTTTTTACTGGACGTCCTATTTAGATACCATGGAAATCTGTCTTATTTATGATTCCGCAGTAGGCGAGACAAAATGCCATAAACAAATGTACCCTCCCTAAACAAGAGTGTTTTGTAATAAGCAGAGTTATCATTAGAATATACCATTTTATATCTATTAATACACAGAATTTAGTGAGATATTCAGGCGGCTTTAAATATTTAACTCTTTAACTGCGACATTCGACTGTAGTTGAATATACAAAATATTGCTTAACTGCGACATCCTACTTTAGTCGAACATAGAATTAAATGACTCTGTAAACACTATGTACATGATTTTCTCGCTTAAAATTAACCTGAAATTAACTATTTACAAAACACAGATTTTTTTCAAAATATTTTACACTTTCTTGGCATAATTAAAATTTCTATCTCGCAGCGTAAGAGTTAAGGTCTTACGAGTAATTTTCTTTTGTTTCTTTATATGTCAAATATATACAAATAGTACCTTTCTTCATATTTATATATTTATAAAAGTAGTTGTTTGAAGTCTCTAACTTCCCTCGCATATAGCCCTTACCCTATATAGGCCAAAAAAAAAAAAAAAAACCAATAGCGCATTAAATTAACGGTGCAGTTTCAATAAATGTGAAATATTGTGAATTTTGAACCTTAAAAACAACTGAGCTATGATGTCAATCCGATGTCTGGACAGCACTCTCTGATGTGATTTCGACTTGGCATAACTTTTCTTGCAGCTACCCTTGTTTTTCTCCACCTACTTGCTACTTCAAGTGCTCAACACAGTAATCCAAAGATATGTTATATTTGTTAAATTTATGTTTGTGGATTTTGTGAATTTTGGTCTAAAAAATTAATACCTTGAAATTTTTTAAACCGTTTAAGAAAATGGAATAGCAGCAACTGTTTGAAACGTTACTTGGTTTCCTCTACTTGGGGCTAGGGAGGCTCCTTAACAGAATGTTTCTTTAAAAAATATTATTAGATCCCCCAAATATTCAATGTTTAAACATGAGAACTGCTAAAATAGCACCATTTTGCAACTTTAAATTCAAATTTTTCCAGGGGAGGTCCCCCTGGAGTCACCTTCTTTTATTGGAGGATAAGTGTTTCTGCTCGTATGTAACCCTTCCTATGTCTACATCCACGAACCGCACCTGCTTATACATGAGTAAATGCTGTATATTAATTTTGACAAATATTTCAGTTTTAATGTGAGGTGCTGCCAATACTGAATAACATCGGAATTTCTTTTTCTGCTGGATACTTCAAAAGCTTCGACTTTGTTTTGTCAGTCTTGTGAGATATTCCTGGTGCACTATAGTTTTCAAACCTTGTTTGGTTTTCTCTTTCAAATAAAGTTCACACCGCTCGTGTTTCCTAGAAATGGCGACCCCCGAGGGTCCAACCTTGGTGATAGTAACGATGGAGTCTAAAATATAAACTTGCTCGAAATTCACGGCTGACCACAATTGTGATAGCTGCAACTTTCGCGAATGCCTGCAGTGACGCCGAGCCCGTCCACTCCCAAGTGACGATTATGACAAGAATATCTAAATCCACCAATTCCCGCGAATACCCGCAGAAAATCCGGGCACGAACACCCCTCATGACATTCATGACAAGAGTCCCCTCCCGCTCTCTAACCAATGCTCTCGCGGTGCTCTCTCTCAAAAACACCCTCTTTATACTCCCAACCAAATATAATCTTTGTGTGTGGCTGACAACACTAAACCAGGCTTTCTTTCGTATTGGTTTAATATTTCTTTTCAAAAGTAGCAACAGGTTAACATTAACATATACGTAAACTTATATACAAAATTTGGGTCTTCTATGATAACTAATAATAAAGTTAATAATAAATTTCACTGCAGGGGGTAGGCAAATCCACGCCCCTGTGTTGACCTACTGTAGCCTCTGCGTTCTGTTTCAGACACGAGCTCCAAGTCTCAGGCTAGGTAGCATCTCATGTTTACAGCTTTCTCTCTCCTGTTGCATAAAGGGTTAACTGGCTGTGAACAATTTGAAACTCCTCTCAAACCCTGCATCTCTCGCCGGTATGCAAAACTAAATGAAATACTGTAAATGACATTAAACAAATTATTGTAATTAGGTAAGATTAAGAGAACAATTCTGAATACAATGACAGTAACTCTATAGGACTATTCTAACACAACTTACTTTATTTACATTGTACATTACATTCAATATCTATGAATGGCAAAGAGGCCTAATACAAAACATATTTCCAAAATATCAGCTGGATTTTTGTGTGATCTTTCGGCCTACACTAGATCCTGGTTCAGACAATGCCGCCACCTCATCAGTAAAGGTTACACATTTGTGTTGAAGTTCCAATGCTCCACAATAACGGATTAATGTAGTTTTGAGTTAAATAGCTTCAGACTGTAAGAGGCAAGAAATTGTGACAAAGTGATCATAGGTTCCTGCCATTAGCAGTCGTGCAAGTGCAAGTATGAGAGGGGTAGTTAGGATTTCCAGAAAATATGTGCCATGGACAACACACAAAAGCCACATATAAAAATTTAGGTGACTGATTATTCAAGACCCCATTTCCATACAGTAAATATATACGTTCATTATTTATTTGATACAGATAGCTTGCTAACGTTCACTGTGACTTTGAAAGTGCCCAAAACTATGTACAGTAAATATATATAATTATGTAGATGTAAATACTCTAAAACTATACAGCGTTAAGGGTGCCGCATGGCTAGGTTGCTGTGCACTGTAGAAAAATAGGTTCATTCAAAAACCACTCCACAAATGTACCTACATGGTGTCGGTTTACAAATCAGTTATGATTATTGTTACATGCCAGACAACAAGTTTTTCATTTTCCATTCCCTTTCTTTATATGTTGTAGTTAATAGCTAGCTATAAAAATACTAAGTAATTGCTTACACTCCTGCTCAGAAAATGTACAAAGATGCAATTGGAAAGAATTAATATGAACTGAGTGTCTTACATGAAGAGGTAATAAAGATGGTAAGTACCAAGCTGCATTAGAGTTTATGTATTCCCAGACCTCAATAACGCGAAACATTTTGTTTTATTGGTATCACAAACCTTGAAAGCGCAGAGTTCCTCTCAGCACCGTATGAGCTTCCTTAGCAATGCCATACAGGTCCGCGTATCTGGTGGAGTCCCTGTTAGGAAAGCCTTCAAGTGAGAACCCAGGAAGGAAGTCCAGAGGCTTGGCCTCCTCCATCAGCTGGCCGCCATCAGGGATCGTCACCTCCTGGTACGCACATGCACACACTTTACTGGTCTTAACTTTGTTGAAAGTCCGGTCCTTCCCACTAGAAGAGTAAACTATCGCTCCAAGTACTATTACTAACTGTGCAAAGATTTTCATCTCCTGCCCACCATTATGCTATTCATGATATAATGTCTGAGCATTCCCTTCTTTAGGATTTCTATAATTAAACAGTAAACATTTAAAACACTAATACCTATAGTTCTTCATTCACAGATTTATGAGATATGAACATCATGTAGGGTACTGGCAACTAAAGTGTTAACAATGAATCTTATTATACACTGAGAAACTGTACTTTGCATTGGAAATTTATATATAGAAACTTTTGGAAAGAATACAAGCTATTGTGGTGTCTCTCCAGTAGAGAATGGCCTGTACCTCTTTCTCCCACCCTCGTTCCATCCATGGTGACCCTGCCTGATGCAGGACACACTGTGCAGAGCTTCACAAGTCACTGTACCTGTACTTTCTAGTTATGCTGTATTAACGTCGTGACGGGATCAGGATAACCAATCTGATATAGATTGGGCCTATGAGCGATGGATGATAGGGTGCCAGTAATACTCCCCTTGTATTACATTTTAGAGACTCTTGGGTGACTCAGGGGTTGGTCTGTTCGTTGAGCTCGGCTATCCCGCAAACGTCGTTCTTATGCTTACGGTGACATAGGCCGTAACACACTACACCATGATGTAACTGCAATGCTCCAGTTCAATGAAATTTTATTGGTTCCAAAATACAAGGTGCCTGGATATTATGCTTACGTACGCAACAAGGTATTGGGATGTTCCGTTACCCTGAATAATATATATATATAATTCCGCGGTGGTGGGTAGGTGCGAAGTGAGATATGAATGTCCCTGTGGCATGTGAAAATGCAGCTCTTTAGCAGCAAGGGTCGGCGGCCACTGCTATGGACCGACGGTTTGCTTAGAGACGGACACAGGTGTAAAATGTGAATGCTCTAGATGACAATGCTTTGTTTTCCCCCTAAACACAACACAAGGCAGTCTATCCCCGGGCACGTAACAGTGTGGTGATGACTCTACAGGCATGGTTCATGGTACTCCCGTTGGTGATTATGGGTTACGCCTGTCGAATGAATGTACTCACTGCGATCAACATAACTCACGTATCATGAATGTTTCTCCCTCCTCTATGCTATGCAAGGGATGTGGATGATGTGTACGTAACCATGGAGCTCAACTCGCTACCCAATGGCGACCATTAACACGCACACATGGTCGGTTACAATTACAGGTCATGCCCTTAAAATGATGATAAAACTGTGAAATTACACCATGGACCTATACACCAAATGAATATAATGCACCATAAATTATATCCGTCCTGAATATGTAACGGGAATGCTCGGATGGCTCTCGATATAAGTTCCCTAGTCCCGCGGCGATGATTGAACAGGCACGTGGTTTTACATTAAAAGTACCAAAACTGGTAATAATTACTAATTGAAGCGGACTAGCAATACTAGGGGGAATGTCTGAAGATGTGTGCTTGCACAGGTGAACCGGTATACTACATGAAGATTATTGAAAACTAAATCAGTAACAAAGTTTGAAGTGCACACGGACAGCGTCCTACCTGTTCAGATGACACTGACGAACTGCCACGAGTATGATAGCCGCCAAGGACTCATCGACCCAGATGGGGTGCGTAACTTCAGGCCACCTTGTTGCATGTTTTAATATATTTAAAGAACTGGCACAGCGTTAATTATTACAAGTAAGACAATTTACATGATTAATTATTTGCATGTGGTAATGCTTTCGAGTGTTCGTTATGAATTAAATGTTATGTTCTGCTGTGATTTGCCAACTAGCATGGCGGCCTCTTTAAAACGTTCACGTGAATATTTCCTGCAATAAGACATGACACTGCCTGCAATTAAACATCTGAAAATACTGCATGCCGGAATAACGATATTTTGATAAATAACAAAGAGAGTCTGTGGCCAATGAATGAAGGGCAGTGGTGGTTTGAGGTTAGGCCGAGCTGTAATGGGCTTAACCCACCGCTGGCCCTTTGGTCGGCGTCAATGTCTACCATCAATAATATTTGGTGAACAGAAAATTTGGGAATCAAGAAGTAGAAATGTAGATTAATACATAACAATAGGGCTGACATCCTAACAATCTAAATTCAAAATCATTCTGCTAAAGCCCTGCTTATGATGTTAATTTCCCTTAAATAAATAATCTATTAACATATTGGTACAGTAAACGATAAAAATTATGTGTATATTTGTTTCAGTAAAATGGACAAGTAAATTCAATTATGACAGGGATATGTACAATTCTACCTGTCTGTTCGACAGTCAGCATTAATCCTTATTAAAAAAAACCCTGTTCACAGAGTAATTTTGTGTCATTGTAAAGGTTTTTCATTAGGGGAAAGGACTGGGGAAGCTATGTCCTCTGTGACTAACCCTTTGGAAACGCCCATGATTCACAAATCATTGTAAATTCAAATGCACATTATTTCATAAATTACTATATGTGTAAGATGAAAACGTAGGGGTTATTACTGGGCATGTGGTACCCTCACCTCATCATCAAGAATGTACTTGGCAGTGCAGAGAGTGTTCTGCAGCACACCCAGGGGATTCCAGCTGAACTTATAACGTAGTGCGTTGTCCGAAACTTCTGGGGCTGGCAGACCTGTCCACCAACACAAACACATCTTCATAAAGGATCACTGTGTTGCCAAGATTATGCTAAAAGTCTGTACTCCCTCATGTTTACTTCATTTTTGTTTTCTGTACACTTAGATAAAGTGATGTTTTTTACAGATATCAAAATCAGTAAAACCATGATAAGGTGTTTGCAATACGACTGAAAGAAATAATATTTATTAAACAGGAAAACTTTTTAAAAACGAAAAATTACACATGATCATACACACATGTGTAAAACTAATTAACTAATTAAGCATAAAAATTCTTCAATGGAAACATCTTAAGAGGGTTTCACTGTACATATACATTAATACTGTTTGTCATATGCTATGCCGTTCCATCTCCCCAAGGATTAGGAAGCTTAAGTCTGAAATGAATTAGGCTAATTTAGATTTATTTTTAAAACTTTGTCTCCTTCATTGTCTTCTGCTCCTCTACTTCAAACTACCTAGCATCTTGCAGCAATCAGCATTCAGACACTTAAAAATTCACATAAATGCATACTGTCATAAAGAGGCACTACAAAAATTATGAAGAGAAATGGCAGTGGCTGCCTCACATCATTTCAGCCACATACACAGGTGGAAAAATAATTTGGTAGACAATAAGATGTATGCTGAAAACAGGCTGTTAAAGATTGGTGATGATGGCTGCTGCTCATACACATTAAATTACAACTCCAATCAATACATTTCATTTCAAAATTACAGCCGACTCTCCACACATGACCATTATTCACAGTGTTACAAAATTATCTCAGCATAATAATGGCAGAGAAGAAACCTAACTGACACCACAAAGTGGCAAAGTATATTTCCTCCCACCAATACAACCTCCACAATAATATACTCTCTACCCATGATCCTTCTAGAACCTACCTGACCAATTATACAAAAAATTAAAATGAAAAATTTTAAACAATTAAAGAAAGCAGACGATTGTGATTTGGCCAAATTACCATAAATGTACACAATATTTAAAGACTTCATATTAAATTTAAATTACCAGTCCTGTGAAGTATTATGTAATATTTAATTAATACAGATTCAAAACAAGTACAAATTCAAAACATGTCTAAATAACACAAGTATCTAAAGCAAGAAAAGAAATAATAAAAAAACACATGCACACATACTCTCCCGCTCACACTTGACACGCACCATCGTACTTGCAGATGCACATTCGTACGTGCCCACACACACATACACACAGATGAACATGCACACAGGCATGCACACATAACAGATACGTGTGCATGTATGCATGCACACACACGTGTGTGCATGTGTGGTTAGGTAGGCATGCGTAGGTGCATGTGTGTGTGTAAAATGCTTCTTGCACTAGGAATGTGTCTTTTTCAAACTTCTGAGAAAAATTGTTGTAGAATGCAGCTCTTCATCATATCTTATAATTCCAGTATTGAATAGAACCAAAGCAGTAACTCAAAAAAACTAAATAAAAATTGGACCAAATTAATGGCTTCCTAGTAAATTTACTACATGACATGATAGGCACCAACTAGAAGTTGTGCAAGTACATGAACATGAGTTTTCACAAAATTGCAAAAGAAAAATGAAGTGGAGAGTGTGTTCACATCGAAAACTCAAACAAATTGTGTTACGTAATTTTTCTTATTACCTTCTCTACCATCTTAAGGTAATTACTGATGTGCAAGTTCAAAATTCCAATAAAAGCCCTGAAAACAGAGTTGCGTTAGCAAGAAAGTCTGCACATAAGCACTAAAAGCTTGATTTTCGTTTGCCTCTTTCAGTACACTTGTATTTTATTAAAGAAAATAGGTTTGTTTGTTGTTATTATGTCTGGATTTTATTCAGAAATGTAAGTAAAAAGGAATGCAATTTACTCAATTGTTAATAGTGATCTTTTCCTTCTTTACTTTCTACTCATATCTATATACTGTTTTGACAGCACGCTGCTCCTGAGGTTGACGAAAAAAAAATGTGCAGTAGAATCCCACTGTTACGAGTCCTCACAGTTTCTGGGAAAAGGGTCGTAAAAATGGGAGGGTCATAACAGAGGAATACTCACATTTTGGGCTGATTTTGACACACCCAGTACCTCTATAAGTCAAAATATTCCTTTTTTCGCATAAAGTTTATATTCAGTCATCTCTGGTGTTAAAAATACAGTTTTTAAAGAAAATATAAATAATTTCAACAGTCAGAAGCCTCCGTAAAAAATGATATTCTAAAAAGCATTCCTCATTCTCTTCTCATCACATAAAAACTACATAAACGCAGTGTGACATGCCTACTTCCATTGACTTACTTTGGAAAAATCATATACGAGTTATTATTGAAAAGTGAACTTCTTATTTGAGATTTTATTACACAGATGTCATAAGTCACTGACGTTGAAAATCCCGTGTGCCATAATAAGTGTGGCGGTGCGATACCACCGCACGCTTTGTCTGATTGTGTACGATAGGGGAAGGGAGAGCGGCCTGTTGACCTTGGCTTGTCTCACTCTTGCTCTCAGCTGGCCTTGCGCGCCTGATACATCCTGCTCGCCTGGCGTGAAGAATACTCAGACTACAACAGAACTTGTATTATTTACGTGAAAATAAGTGTATTGCAACAATTTAAAGCCTTTCAGTGTAGTCCTTGAGATTTTTTTGTAATTGTGCACAAACAGTTGCAGCGTGTCGCAGTTTAAGATTTTAAGTGATACAGATAAGTGTTTACTACAGAACAAACATTTAAAAAAGTCTATAATTTGGAAAAACCATAATGCCTACTACGAATGCGAATTTGGAGCCCATCATATGAGGTAAAAACTGACTTTTCAAGGTGCTGTTACGCATAAAATAACAACTGGGTTACTCACCACTTAGTCTTAGGCCTATAGGAAAAATCATAAAACTCTGCACAACGCACCAGTTTAGCGCTCTACACTGTGGATAGAGGCAAAGTGACTCTCTCTCGGCTTGCTAGTTGCAGTCGCATGAACAAAAACGTTACCAGCCCACATGTAGCATACGGTGCGACAGTTGATGCGTACAAACACAAGCACTATCTGGCTTGTTGGCGGGAGGAGGGGAAGTGAATGAGTATTGGCTGGCGTGGACAGTCAAGAGGAGTGTTATCTATTTTTGGCTGTACGTTTCTTACTGTACACCACACGCCAAGGAAAATGCAACACGAATATGAGCAACAAGTGGAGCAATTATATTGTCAGCATATTTTCCTTAAACTTTCGATTTTTATGACCCAAATTTTTACGGTTTCTCAAAAAAGGGTTATAAAAACGAGAATGTCGTAACGAAGGCGGTTGTAACAATGAGAGTTTACTGTAGTTGTGTTGGAGAGTATGCCACTCTGCTATTTGGTTCGGCAGAGTCAGGAACAGAGGTCTCACTGCATATAGGGTTCTTCAACGTACATCTGGGCTGTGTCGTTTTGTAGTGGTGCTGTGGTACAGTGCCCAGAATTCTGGTGTTAAACACTCTTGTGAAACTTTTTGAAGAGACTGAGGTGATGTCACTGGATGGGACTCTGAGTGTGTGGTGTGTGTACTTGAGGCCTTTTTGAACTGTTCTGGCTGTTTGAAAGGCCCGTCCATTGTGTTGGACTTCTTTGGGTCTCCTCTGCAATCTTCAGCTCTCTCCCTTCTTCCCCCCTCCTTGCCTTCACTACACTTTTTGCCAAGGCCGGCCGCCTTGCTCTCGAGCATCAGTAAGTCTAATACCGGCCGCCTCGCCATCTGCATCGCTAGTATATCACCCGTCGGGGCCCCGTTGGCTATCCTGCGTTTGCGGCAAGTTTAAGTTCGTAGTTTGGTTTTTCTTTTGGAGTAGTTTGTGTTTGGGTGCTTCAGCCCCTTTCCCTATGAATTGCGCGATAACTACTCGTTTCCCTTGCGCCTTTTAGCCGACGGCGTGTCGATGGGTGAAACTGATTTTGACGGGTACCTGTAACGGCCCTATTTTATTAAGTATTCGTGTTTTCTGTCTGACCCCTGCATCATGGCGTTTGCTGCCCTTCAGGCGTTTGATTGATTTTGAATGTACATGTTTCTGCGTACGACCAATCATAAATAAATTGTAATGGTTTGTTTACCTGCTTCCTTTTATTTTGAGTGCTACAGTTTAGGGATTAAACCTTGACGCCCCGCCGATTTCTATTACGTTCTTTTGCGCTCGCCCCCCGAGCTTGTCCCTTTTGAGGTTAGGCCTAAGCAGGCACGCCGCCCTCAGGTCTGCACAACGCTATTGTGTGTACGTAATTTTTCCGATGCCTATTATATGTAAATATTAGTCTATACAGGTTACCTTGCATTGTAAAATAATCCAGAATGGAAACAACGTGTTTTTTTGTTGTATAAATGTTTTCACGCTGTATGTAAACAAACGAACGAACTTTAAGATGGCCATGCTTTCATGCAACTTGAGAAAAACGTAAATAACGTAAATATTGAAATGTAAATTGAGTGTAATGAAATTGTATGAATTTAATCCTTGCGTATTCTTACTATTTTCACGGCATCATTATTTTTGAGTGAGACCTGACGGTAAAGTATTAATTTTGTGGAAGTAGAGATTTTTTGTATGAGAAATATGTGAGTGTTGAGGTGGCACGCCTGCTCTACAGCAGACGGCCACGCATGCGCCGCCATCTTACCACCCACCTAACGGGACTTATTCCCTCCCAGACCCCCTAACTTCGGGTATATAAGGGGCGCCTCTCGCCCAGTTTCTTCAGAGTTCGTTGGCAGCTCCTCTGAGGTCCCGTCTCTCAAACCCTCCCCGAAGGACTTCTTGCAAATGGAGACCTTCAACCCTCCCTGGTAGTCGACTTCTTGCGAAGGGAGTCCTACCGCTTGCTTCCGAGGCGACTTCTTGCGAAGTGAGACCCTCACCAACCCCAGAGCGACTTCTTGCGAAGGGAGACCTCTACCAACCCCGGAGCGACTTCTTGCGAAGGGAGACCTCAACCAACCCCGGAGCGACTTCTTGCGAAGGGAGACCTCTACCAACCCCAACCCCGGAGCGACTTCTTGCGAAGGAAGACCTCCACCTTTCTGTACCATTCCCTTACCTATCTCACCCGCTGAGACACTGGAAGG
>PNEQ01093361.1:0-25098 GCA_003012365.1 Medauroidea extradentata | reverse complement strand
TGCTCAGAAAGAGTAGCAAACAGGTCGCTACTCGGAGACGAACTGCTCTTTGGTGAGACAGTACTGAGCGATGAGACAGTTGGCTCTTCTGGAAGGGGTCCGGCGGTCGCTGGTCTTCCGGGCCTGGAGCTGTAGCTTGTTGTAGCGATGAGGGTAGAGAAATCTACCGCAGCTGAACCTTTCTGTGATAGCAGGGGTACTGCTCAGAAAGAGTAGCAAACAGGTCGCTACTCGGAGACGAACTGCTCTTTGGTGAGACAGTACTGAGCGATGAGACAGTTGGCTCTTTTGGAAGGGGTCCGGCGGTCGCTGGTCTTCCAAGCCTGGAGCTGTAGGTTGGTTGCAGCTGAACTGCTACAGAGTGGCGAGTGATCGCGACTGGCTTCGGTGGCTCGTGCTTCCTCTTTTATACCCTTCTCAGGGCGGTCTGTGGTGATTGGCCGGCCGCTCGCCTAATGAAAGACGGCTCGGGCGCGAGGGTGTGGTCCTTCCCTCCTCTGTGGTCTCTGTGCTGCGGGTGGTGTGTCTACAGGCGGCAAGACGCCTCGTAGAAAAAATACGTTAATATATCCTTGCCCATGGTTTTTGTGAACTAAGGATAACAAAGGAAGGGTAGGTAGGCTTTATATGAAATATTTGGTGTCAGGTTAGAGTGCACTGACGTGTGCGGGAGTAATAAGGGTATAAAGAATTAACAATAGATGCTGGAATATACAACGGACAGGATGAGGCCGCGGCTTCACAGCTCAAGATGCTGCGAGCATGCGTCAAATGTCATCCAAATACACCATAAACGAAGACCCTGAATGCCAGCTATTCATCAGCCTCTGCAATACCATATGAGTGAACTCGTAATGGTTATGGGGTGTGCTAAATTCTGTTTTTGGCTTGTCTTGTTCACTAAGGAGTGCTTGTAAGTACCCACATGCTAAGTAGTGTGTCTCTAAATGCTTAGCTTGCCCTAGTTTGTCAAGGATCTCCGAGACATTCGGAATTGGAAACGCATCACCAACTGGTTTTTCATTCAGATAACAATAATCCTTCAGTAGTCACCAATGAGTAGAGGAGCATTCCAAGAGCTTTTACTAGGTGTTGTTATCCCATCATTTAGCTTCTCTATAAATCTCTTCCTTATGGACCTGCGGTATTCTGTATGGCCGACGGTTTACTGGACGAGTATCTGCCACTGTCGGAATAGTATGTTCGATGGTAGATGAACAAGTTAGTCTATCTCCTGGCAAATGGAATATGTCTGCATAACTACTGCATACATCATTGATGGAATTTAGTTCTTCTTGTTTCAAATGACTTGTTTGCAGCATCTGTAACAATGTTCTGGTCCTCTCTATCTCCCTATTTGTTAAGGTAACATTCGTGTCCCGTTCTGCAATGTGGATGTCTGCAGTACGGTTTCGGGATTCAGCCCAATTATCTAAGTGCATTTCTTGTATCGGTATCTGAACAACTACATCAATAGTGTTCAAAATGCTGCAAATGTATCTGTACACTTTCCAACTGTAAGCCCATCAGCAAGGTGAACACCCTTTCGTAGTTCCTATTTTGTAACCAATCCTACTCCATCCAGGTTTTTGGCCCATGTAATTAATTCACACCTGGAGGGTATCGTTATATGCATTTGCGAAAGCATTTTGATACCT
The DNA here is from genome assembly GCA_003012365.1 of Medauroidea extradentata. Lineage (NCBI taxonomy): Eukaryota > Metazoa > Arthropoda > Insecta > Phasmatodea > Phasmatidae > Medauroidea > Medauroidea extradentata. Next base: position 23,440 of record PNEQ01093361.1, on the reverse strand, counting down.
TCCTTAAGAGCTAATGTAACCCCAATCATAGGGAACTGTAACACCTGCCCGTTGTAATCAATTACTACATTGTTCTGGCTCAAAAAGTCCATACAAACTAAGTCTGTAAAGGGACAATCTGATATTATCTGAAAGTTAAATGGCACTATTGTGTTTTGTAATCTGACTTGCGCACGAGCCTCGCCATCTGTCACTATTTTATGTTAAGCATGGCGCATGTCAGTTGCGTCAAACTGTAAAATCTTTAACGCTCGCCCCCGATTTTTTATACTTGCTATCTTAACCTTAAAGTCTTAGCATGCGCCCGCACATTGCTGATTACCATGTTGCCGTTTAATTTAGCTTGTAAGATTGTTAAGTCGCAGTCTTTATTTGTAAACCCATAATTACTTACGTTAATATATTCCAGTGTATATCCAATGTGTATTTTCATTGTATAATTGTATCACGCAACTTTGTTAACCTTCCACGAGTGTTTGTTTACAAATACGGCAGAGCACCTAACCAGTATTACCAATCCCATGCACGGACTTTGTAAAGTGCATTCACAAATGAATAAGGGAAAATACGAACGTAATTATATATTGTATTTGTTCCTTGTGCCTTGAAATGTATTTAATATTCATTCAAGTGATTTGTACCTTACATTTAGTGTTTAACGGCAACATGCGAATTATTTATGCCAGTAAGGATATTTATTTTGTGCGGTAGAGTAGTTTTGACCCGAGGAAGTAATTTTAGATTGTGAGGGTGCACACTTGTAGCAGCAGACAGTCACGAGCTCTAGTCGGCCATTTTGTGCCTCCCAACTAACAGAATTTTCAGCCCTTTTGGCCAGTATAAAAGGGGGGCAACCTGCCCAAGTTCTTCAGTCGTCAGGGACTCTGCCTAGCCGCCGGGTCATTCTGGCACTTCTCCTGAGTGGTTGATGTCCGTGAGGTGCCGCTCACTCCCTACCGATCTGTTGGTTGACGTCCGCCCCACACACAACAGTCCGCCACAGAGGGTTAATGTTCGTGAGGTGCCCTCTGTGATACCTTTCCTCAAATTCGTCTGCTGGCGAATCCTTCACCCCTACCAAAACTTCTAATCACCATTCCTACCTGAGTGTCAAGACGACTCTAAGGGGAAGCCAAAGCCCGTGTGACTAGTTGTTAACCCACAGATGTGAAAATGTAACCGAGTTAAACTTTATAGTGTGGATACACTCAGTCAGTTTTTAGATACTTCAGAAGTTACAGTAATGATTTCAAGTTTCTCAGGATCAAGGAGTTGATCACCATAAAGCCTTCCCAGTACGAACTTTGTAAGTTATTTGAGATGGCCCGCGGCACCATAGTTGGGTCACTAGCAGTACAAGAGTTGGAAGTTATGTAGATGTTATAGCTCTCCTCGGGGTCAAAGAGTTGATTGCCAAATACTCACTGCCGCTAGCAAGGTCTCAGTTCTCATTCTTCTTCCAGTATGTCTCGGCCCGAAGTGCCATGTTTTGTATCTCATGTTGAAACGGCCCGAAGCGCCTAGTCTAGTATTAAAGAGTATGTCTTGTAGTATCTCATGTAAAAATGGACAGCAGCATCTTGTCTAGTTTGTATATCTCATTTTAGCTTAAGCCTTTGTATCTCATGTTGCAAACCTTATTGATTCTTGTGTCGAACCATTGTGAAGCTTTGTATAAAATTTGGACAAACCCAAAACTTGATCACCAATCCTGTGTACTATGTCCATGCAGATGTATAACTTGTATCAAGTGTCGTATTCTGTTGTGAATATTGTCACGACGCTAATTTTTGGGCTTTTTTTTTTTTAGTTTTTTTCTTCTCATCCATACTCGAAATAGGTGGTAAAGTTATTTTGGCTTGTAATTTTAAGAGTATTCAGTTTTTGGAAAGTCTTTGCTTTACAGTTAGAATTGTGGAAATCTAGAGTGTTCTCACACAGTCTCTCAGGTAGAGTTTTTGTTGTTCACTGTTCCTGGTAGCCTGCAGAGTTTGTTGGACTGCAGTGCTAGTGAATTCCTTTGTGGACAGTGTCCTGGTAGTGTGTGTAGGCCAATGGCCTTGTGTGAGGTTGTAGGTAGGTGGGGGGTGTGGTGATGGATGTTTCGGTGTCGCCGGGCGGTCGTGTGCTGTGGGTCCTTCTGGTACCTTCGGCGTGCGGAGGCCTCCCGGGGGCACTGGACGCCTGTCAACACTCCCCCGCTCCCCTGTCCCACATTACCAGCTGTTAGTAGGGCCGATACACGGGCTAGAAGTGCACTACAGCACATTTCTGTCGTTCCGCTTTTGGACAGTCCCCCTGCCCATGACGTCAAACGTCGCTGACGAGTGAATGCCCTGTGGGACAGAGAGGGTAGATGTTGCGCCGATCTGGAATGGTCGCTGCTGACCATTCCAGGAAGGTAAATCATGGAAGGTTCTTGACGGTGCAACCGTAGTTATAAATACCTGCCAGCCGTGTTTTGGCGCTCTTTTTTTGCTCTCTTTTGGTCTCTCTTTGTGGACTTCTTTTGTGAACCTTTTGTAGAGCTTCTTCGTGACTTTTATGATTAGGGCTTAGGCGATCATGGCGATGCCCCGATGGGCGAGACGACGGCCTAAGGGCCAGATGGCAGGAGTTTAGTTTAAGTTAAGTTTAATTCATTAGTTTTGTTTATTACTATAAATTTTAGTTTCGGTTAATCGTTTATTTATTATGGAATAAGAAGACTTCGTAACCCTGAGATGGATGAGACTTCGCTCGACAGGAACATCAAAATGATAAGTATTTTTTCATGTTATTATTTTATTATTAATTATTATTATTTCCCCTTTAGCTTTCGTGTTCGGTACTTGTTGAATAGTCGTGGATACGTTGACGCGTGTATTTGTTGTTGGCCAGTGCAATTGCCTTTTTATTAAATATTTTCAGAGTAACGTAATGACCTCGGGATTGTTTTGTAATGCCAGAAACCACTTTATTGTGTAGAATAATTTCTTAATGTAATATCTGGTCACAGTTCATCACATCTTAATAACAAATCTTTTTCAAATTGTACCATTTTATTTTCATTAATGTAATATTTATTTTTGTATAACATTTTATTTCAATCCTTTGTAGTAAAGTCCAATTATTTGTATTCACTCCTTTTATTTCAAGTATTCGAACTGTAGTCCCCTTTAACATTAATTGATAGTCCCTAATTACAGACCATTTATCTTGACTTAATTATTTTATTAATAGATGACTTATGGATGATAAGCACATGCGCGATACAAGATAGGAGACGCGACCCGTATTGGGACGTTAGTCTATGTTTCGATCTTCTGTACCCCTCGCAATAGATAGTTTGCCAAGCGGAGTTATTATTTTATTTCAGTTAGTTTGTTGTGCTCGACCATACATCAATACTTTAGGATTGTAGCTAGGCTACAAGGTGGAAATTCTATCTTTAAAGAGCTTGCTTGTTTTTATTTTACTTAAGGAGCTACGTACCATATGTGTTTACACCCCTCATTGATGTTTTAATAATTGCTCAGTTTATTCATCTTTATTGCTTATCGTTATGGTTCAGTCAAATGCTTGTTTTATTTACTAGTGATGTTTATTTGATCTCCACCTTGTAGGCTTGCATAGCTTAATAATTCAGATATACTTTCATCCCCCATTTTAAAGTCAATACTTTAGCTACAAAACAAACAAGGTACAACATAACTACCAACACGACACTCCACATATGTTTAACTGTTTCACCATTGTCTATTATTTTTACATTATTTATTTTCTATGACCCAACCTCCTGACAAAAATTTGGTGAGAGTCCCTGGGCATGACTTTCGACGGCGACTTCCATCCTGACAATATACACATTTTGTGAAACCTGATTTACATAGTCTTCTCTTTTAATGAAACCTACTTGCACACCTGTGATAGTCAATCTAAGGCGAGTGACTTATGCCTTCCCCCATTTATTTATGTGAAGATTCACCTTCTCTGTGCTATCACTACTAGGACTGTTCCTGTTGGCTTACTCGGTAGTCACACGCTGGGTCAAGATTAGCTCTTACTCGAGAAGGACTACCCAATACTCATGCTGCATATCTTAATATCCTTCTTGAGACTCATATTGCTCTAAAGCAACTACACAACCAGTATAAACTCAATAGCCGCAGAGAAGGGCGTCAAGCGATCCCCCTCAACAAATTTTTTTTTTTTTCAGAAGAAATCCAACTCACTGCAGTCTCTTTTATAGAAGACCTTTTAAGTATATTAATCTCGGAACCTGTATCGACAACCAACCTGCAATTTCCACTGGATTCCAGTTGACTGATATCTAATTCCACGAAACTAAGGGAGTTGTTCCTAATACCAGCAGGATTGTCTGCTTGGGTGCAACCTATGAGTATTGTACTTGGGAGCATCTTGTTAGTTTCCCTGCCCAGCATTGGAGTAAGTTTCCATGCCCTTGTCCCCTTCTGATTGTTTATAGTTACGTTATTCGCTTGCCAGACAATTTCTCCGTATGTGACATCTTTTCCACACTGGTAGCACATCACGCCAGTGAAAGTCTAGTGCTCTATTTTTATATCATTTTCTAAATAACATCACTCTGTTTTGTGACATTTACCACAAGCAACCTTGTCTTTACTCATTCGTTTTCCCATAAATGAGAAATTTTTTTCTCCCCGACACCTGACCTTTCCTTTTGTGAAAGTACGTTGCTTTTTTCTTCTAAAGCCGCGTATACTATGTCACCTATTCCCCTTAAATTCATTCCTTTATTCCGAACAATTAACTGCTCCTTTTAATTAGACAATCCCTGGACAAAACATGCTTCTTCTAAATGCCCTATTAATGCCTGAGCACCAAGCATTTCTTCAGTAGCCAACATCCAAGAAGCAGCCTCCTTAAGCTCAGAGGTCATTGAGTAAATACACCTGTCCCATTCGGCACACACTCCTCTCGCATTTGTCTAGCATTGAACATTTTACATGCGTAGAAGTCCAGTGTTCTACGTACTGAATAGTTCTCTTCCAGAATATTGCGAACTCCCTCCCATGTGTTGGTGGAAGTTCGTGCGAGTAATTTTGATTTTAATCCCCCGTAAATTTGGCTTTCACAAATTTCAAAAGTTTCTCATGATTTTGTGGGTCACTTAATTTAAATGCAGCCTCAACATTATCTATGAATTCTTTCAGTCATGTCTTATCACCTGAGAATGGTTCTCCAATTAATTTTAATACTTCATTAACGCAACACCATTCGCTTTCTTCAGCCATTGTGAAAAGTAAAGAGCAAACACTAATATAGTCTAAGTAATTAATGATGCTCACTTGGGACGTGCAACCCCATGAATTAGGAATGTTGAGTGTCACCTATCTCTCTCTACTCTAGTGTGGTTGCCGGCCGCCTCCTTCCTTTGACTCCCCCGGTTGTCGTGGTCACGTTGCACTTCGCCCATCCTCAGGGCAGCTACTCCATGAAATGACAAACTCCGCCGTCCACCAAGGTCGCCGTTGCTATCTCACGACGCTCTACGCCCGTTCTTCTTCAGGTGTGATCAGCGGATATCTCCCGTGGACTCTGTCTGCATGGCCCAGAGTCCTGTTGTCAGTCCCCTTATCTCCGCTAGTCGCTCGCTCACCAGAAGGTCCACCTGGCATGTTCTGTCGCTGGTCGTATCTCGCTTCTTACAAAATTTCCTTTATCTGCTGTCATCTCTGCATACCCCACATCTGACACCAGTTGTGCACAGGGACTACTGGCCAGGAGCTACTTCTCAGACTGTTACTAGTAGCACAGAAGCGCACATGCGTACCCTACCCTGGGATCCGACCCCAGTGCCCAGTCATGTGTACCGATCCCTGACCTCCGACTTCATTCTGGCTACCACGTGATCTCCCATTTCTGAAGAACTGTACAATGACTCTTATTCCAAGTCAGAACTACAGAATACAGGATCACAACACATTAACATGTTTTCCCAGAGTGATTCTGTGATCGGCACACATTTAGTTTAAGCTGAACATAGATAATGAATAGCAGCAAATAGATTTGACTGTATCAGGCCGCCCACTCTGCTAGTATGTGTTTCCTTCCCTTTAAACATTTCCAACACTACTGGTTCCTAGCACGCACAAGTTTCGCTATACCTATAATAAGAAGACAAAATGCAATACATATTCAATAACACCAATACCAATTAGTTAGGGCACAACAACTGGTTACTTTGAAATCCAGAGCACCAATAATCATTTTATGACAGCATTAATTTACAATGGAGGCTTAATTAATTCTGGCAAATTTCTCATGTTTACACCACACCAAGCATGCTCCTTACAGAAATGCCAGAGAGAAAATAATTGTATATTCAGTTTTTTAGTTATAATGTAACTCAAATGATAATTAAATCACCAATAGTTGAGGTAATGTTGGGTGGGATTAGCACTATGGTCAAAGACGTACCTCTCCTGGCCTGCCGTGTCCCACAGCTGTAGGTGAATACGCTGGCTACGGCCACCAGTTCTATACGTCTGCAATCACACATACACCATTTTCACAGTTAAAACAGCCCTGTCCATGATCTACAATCAAAGCTACACTAAAAATAAAACATTCACTGTCATGGTAAATATTGTGTTATGTATTTCAAGAGTGCTCAAGTTGTTAACACTGTACTAGATAGCAGTGAATGTAACAAGGTGATGCTACACGGTGGCAGCACTGAAAATATGAATTTAACTGTATGTGGTGAGATAAGTGGCAACTTTATCATGTTCCGAATGCCACAGAGTAACCTCCAATCTAAAGTCACCTGTATCATTTGACTTCTCGTCTTCATTGCTACGGAAGCAATAGAAACTGTACTTTTGCAGGAACAAGTCAGTATCGGGTTTATGAACAAGCTAGTTCTATACTTTTTAGGAGAAAAGACAACAAATTATGGTTTAATTTTTCACCTCAGCCTGCTAATTACTAAGATGCACTGAACGCATCTAAAATAATATAAATCCATGTTCAACCACTACACTTGAACAGTTTAAGTATAGTTCCATAATCCCAGAGTGTAGGGTGCTGAACCAATATGTGAGTTTACAACCTGTCTATCTACACAGTTGTACTCTTTGCTGTCTGCCTAGATGGCACTTTCTTCCTCTCCTTTGATTAGTTGACGTCTTTTTTTAAGAGATGTAGTTGACTGACGTGTAACATATAATTATGTAGGTACAACAGGGTGGCCACAGACCTGGAAAACCTAAGGTAAAGGTAAAAGTCAGGGAAAAATTTCAAAGTTTAATATACACTGAAAATAATATAATGCTGAATCTGTCCTGTCCACCTACCCACTTAGGCCTTATTTATTTATTTTGTTATTTTTTTTGTTTAATTCCTTTTGTGTAATTTATTGAAATTGTTGTTATTCAATATTTTCATCTTCAGGTATCGTTGACAGATGTTTGGAAGGGTAATGTTTGGAATTTTTATCTGTATCAGTGTTGAAATTATTCTATTTTATATTTAATTTGGTTTATTTAGGCTGAGGTTATCACTTTGTGTTTTATTTTTTATTTAATACCATCTGAGCAATAATTGTACTAACTTCAGGCTGGGTGTATTGTTGACCAGTTTTAAGGGCGCCGGGCGGAACCGTGGGAATTTATGCCCAGCGTCAACGTACGTATTTGGTTTGGTTGTGGCTGGTGGCAGTGTTCCTAACTACGGGTGTGAATTCCTTCCCCTCTGTTTCTCCCCACATACAGATGAGCTGACAAAAGAAGTGGGAGGAGTAGAGAGGAAGATAGCTAGTGAAGGTCATATCGCTCCTTACGTTTCAAATCCCATCTGCCCAAAGAGATAACACCCGTCGTTACAGATTATCAAGCTACCAGCTTTACTTTACAAACTTGGCGTTGTGAGTGCAGTAAAAATATTTAACTTTTCGATGACAACGCAAACAAAAACATTTGTAAGGTCTACTTAACAATTAACTAATTACATGTTAAATAAAAACAGTTACATATTTATTCTAATAATATTAAAGTGTTGTTCAGTATCTACAGCTGAAACAGTACATTTTTTTAAGGTTCTTATCTACGTTGGCTGCGTTTGAAAAATGACTAATCGCAACACGCTGCAACGCGGTTTGAACGCAGGTAGATAAGAACCTCGACAGTATAAGGTAATGGATTTGGTCTACACAGTTTAACATAACACATGAGCGCAAATTAAAAGGTAATAATTTTAGATCTATTGGTGATAATACAACATGATGTCTAAATTCTATACATATTGCTCGATGTAGCAATAATCCAAATGAATATATATATTTATGATATATTTATATATAATTAAAAAAACATTTACATTATCACAGTATAATATACTCTAAATAATAGTTCAATCTCAAACAGACAATATACAAATATACAAAATGAAAAACTTAAAGATCATAAAACCATAACAAATTAATTGTGCATATTGTTGGATTCATTGAAGCACTTTCAGTTTGCATTATGGAATTCAGCGCTAATAACATATTATCTACACTATTATTTTCAAAGTATCCGAACATAGCAAAAAAATCTAAATTAAAAACATAGTTAATGCCTTGAAAAACCAGTGTACATATATAATTTTATGTTCAACATGTTTACACTATTAAGTGCCGGTTTCACAAACGATCGAACCGAATGGTTCGAAATCACCGAATTTCGGGTGACTCAAAATGTTAATCTTGGTTCGCAAATTGTTGTTGAAGTTATGCACAGCGTAAGGGGAACACGAGTCATAAAAAATTACGTATGGGATTGCTTACTGCCAAAAATAATTAAAATGTAGAATTTTTTTTATTACATTTAAATGCCTTTAAACCAATATATTTTAATTTAGATAGTAAACATTTTTGTTTAAGATAGTCACATTGTACTGCACATCGCATTAGGCCAATATTAATGTTACTTGCAGTTATCATATAGCATAAAAGACATTTATAAATAATGAAAGATTGTTTTGGTTGTCAAAACAGACAATGGATGGCGAAAAATGGAATTTACCAAACATTAATACACTATTCTACAATTAAATTACATATTCGTCAGTTTTTGGCTTATGTAGGCCTATATAATTAAAATATTTCTTTAATTAAACTGTAAATCATGAAAGTAAATGACAATACAACATTTGTTATGCGTTACATTTATTTCCAATAACACACATTTAAAAGTTGGCTACATAATGAATTCCTACATAGTAATATAATATTTATATCGTGGGTTGGGGTGAAATTGTAATTTAACATTTAAAAAATTATTGCTACACTAAATTGCGCTTGCTAAGCTAAAATAACTATTTACACTTTCTGCTATCGTAAATAATTTCCTTTGACGAATACTGTAGTCTCAGCATTTCAGTGGCATACCTAGGATTTGCGAAACGAAAAAAAAAAGGGGGGGAGAGAGTTGACTTAAGAATTTTTGAAGGGACACCAACCATTCCAAACAAGGGGGGGGAAGTTCCTCGAGCATGTGCCGCTTGCGGTTCGGCAACGTATGTGGTTTCAACACGACAGTGCCCCTCCACACGACACACGAGCTGTACGTAATGACCTTAGGTCCAGGCGCAGTCTCGGGGTAATATTTGGATTTCAAGGTGTAATATGATGTATTTTTAGCAGTTTTCTTAATTAAATGTTGTACTAAATGTTGAAGATTCTACAGGTAAAATGTTATTATTTTTTATTGTGAAATTTTTCCAATTTTTTGTGGCTAAAGGAGACGAATTTAATAAGGAATACAAAGCATAACTTTAAAATGGGAGGGTGGTCCGGGAGTTTCTTCTCCGGGGAAATTTTAAATTTCAAGCTTTAAAAGACTGCTATTTTAGCCATTTTCGTAACTAAACATTAAATATTCTAAACACCAAACTGTTATATTTCCCTATGTACATTTTCCTAATATATTGTGGCTAAGATGGATTTTATAAAATGAAACAGATCACTCCTTTTGAGCGGGGGAGGGGGGTGCATTAGATCTCTGCTGGGAAAATTTTGAATTTACAGGTGCACAGTAGTGCTATTTTGGATCTTTTCGCAATGAAAAACTACTTTGGCTAGAAAAAAAAGTTGTGATCATTATAAACACTGACAATGTACTTTTAGGAGGGGGGGGGGGTGGCCCTCCACGAAAAATTTTGGATTTGAAGGAGTAAGATAGTTCTATTTTTGCAGTTTTCGTAACTAAACATAGCATTTTCTACCAGGAATAATGTAACTATTTTTAATGTGAAATTTAAATAAATTTTTGTTTAAAAATGGGAGGTTACAACCCTCAAAACTCCCATATTCCTATGCGTTGAAACTCAGTTCAAGTAAACCCAGAATGCTTGAACCCAATCGCGGTTCGTTCTATACAATGATCTCAGGATCACATTTAATCCTAGATCACAGGATCTCAGATTAAGGGGTAGTTTCGAGGTATTACAATACTGCATTTCAAATAATACAGAACTTCAACATTTAATTCTATAGGCAAAAGTACTGACAATGGCACTCGTCTGTTCATTTACAGGCCCACAGATATATTCAGGAACAACTTTCATCCGAACCGCATACTTCAGTAGTTTAAAAATTTTTACTCATAACCTAGTAGGTAATTTAAAAAACCTCAATCTTAAAAAAAAAGTTCAAATGTGTCGACTTGGGCACAAACTATGTTAAAAAACATTTCACATGAACATATTCAGGTATTACTACTGGGTTTCCTAACTTCCATGTTCCTGGGGTAGCGAGGATAAATTATCTCTATAAGGAGACTTTCCATGTAAAAACGAGTCAGTTTCTTAATCATTTTTTCTTCCCAAAAAGTGTCGTTTTTTTTTTTTTTTTTTTTTTTTTTTTTTTTTTTTTTTTTTTTTTTTTTTTTTTCAATCTTTTGGACTAGTGATCCACGTGGTGTCCAGAGAACAAAATAGCAATACTTTCTATTTGTAATATGCATTTGCCCCTGTACTTGGTACATGTACACATGTTCTTCCTTTAAAATCATTTTGCCGTCTACAATGTTACAAAATGTAACTTTCTTCTCTTTGACTGCTTCTTCTGGTGTTAGCTTTGAGGCTCCAGCAAGACATTTAACTTCAAGAATTCCATCAACTTCAACAAGACCATCAGGCGATGCCGCGAGCCATGGGCAATCCTGATCGACAAATAAACCACATCGAATTACCTACTCACCACTGTTAACTTCAAAATCCTCAATAGCATTTCTTTCATTTTCCAAACCATATCTCGTGGCTGCTGTCCCAGAAAACTTGCTGTACAAAATATTTACAACAGACTTACCTCGTTTGGTGGATGTCTTCATTTTACAAATTGTACCAAAGTGAGATGCTGTCAGTCGCTTGAGGCGCTCCACTTTCCAAAGAAGAAAATCACTTTGACCCTTGGTAGCAATTTGAAGATAATCTCAGTCTTTATCTGTTAGATACTGGCTGGCAAGAAACTCCGCGGTCTTTTTCGCATAGACGTCTGGCTCCATGTCGGGCAATCCTACTTCAACACAGCCATACTCGCTGTCAGGACCTGACATCTGTAACTTCCTGCGTTTCAATTTTTGTGGGTTATCTATTCTCCTGCGCTTTCTTCTCGGCTGAACGTTCCCTACACTGTATGTGAACTTTAGTAATGTTTCCAGGACTGTGATTTGTTAACCCTTTATGAGTTGTAAGCAATTACCGACAAGTCACTTCTGGTTTGATAACCTCCACTCAAAGAAAAATTTACTCGCTTACTAGAAATGTACTTGCAGACAAATTATTGAAAGACTCTGCTGCATTGGTATTGACATTGTGTAAAAGACTTACAGCATGATGTGCAACAATATTTCGAGCTGCTATTATTTCTTGCCACATCCCTGCTTTCTTTAGAGATGGTACAAGGTTTTCTTCTTTCTCCTTAGAACCACTGCAGAAATAACCTCTTGACTCGTATCCTGTATGCTCACCAAATACGTGGTATGGTCCATTATAAATATCACGTTTCAGTTCTTCTATTTTTTTGTCGGTTGGTAAATAATTTTGAGCATGCCTGTGATGAATAGCGCCAGTCACTGCTGATCGAAGACGAAGTTGTCTGTCAGATACTGCCTTTCGCAGAACAGGAGAAATGGGACCATTTTCATTTTTTCTTGGTCTTTTGTGCGATACCGCGAATCCTTCGAAGATAATTTCGCAGTATGTGATTACTACATTCAATTTTAGTGATAGTAACGTTTGGACCATATGGCTGAGCTTTCACCAACTTATTTATTATACTGCTGTCACCAATTCCTGAAATACGGTATATTGTATATAAAAAATTATAACTTTCAAAAAAAAAAAGGTACATTTTTGTTTCAATCTGAACTTACAAAAAAAGTTCATATAACAATGGCTACTAAAACAATGTTTTTGCACAGCACAATGAAAACTATCACATGTTGAGATAAACTATTATTACAGAATAAAAATTGCAACTTTTATTTTAAGAGTTGGTTCCTCTGGTTATATTGAAAAATTAATAAATCCTATAAAATTTTATCAATATAAGTTCCCTACTAATTTACATTAAGTCGTTCAAGTATGCGAAAACAATAATTTTATATTTTCACGAAACAAAGTTTGTTTGTAGACGTTCCTAAGAGCAAATTTTTCTCTTATATATATTATTATTATATCTACCTTAGTTTTCCTGAAACAGCCCATAGAAGTCAAAATATGCTTGTTACACCGACATGTTAGCTGCAAAAACCAAATAACTAAATACAATTAAATAATTTACAGTGTAAGTACAGTTGGCAAATCAGAAAATGTCACCTCTCTACAGGCCAGAATTCAAAGTCCCACTTCGGGTATCTTCGGCAACGTACAATAATACACATCGGCTAATAACGGGTCTGTATTAGTATCCAGGCCTAAGGGAAAGTGACATGATGCACGTTATATTTCAACTAGTCTTCGCTTTGGAAGTGTTTCTGTTGCATGACAGAGCTTGATGTCTTTATACGGAGCATGGTTAGTCTATCGAATCATAGAACGGCTTAAGGACTCTGCCTACCTCAGAGCTCCGGCGGCAGCAAGGAAAGGGCGTTACAGGTTAAAGTATATTTATAAATATCTCTGTCACTTTCATACCTACATATATGCCACCACTGACTTTTTTGTTCAGTACGATACGGCCCACACTGCTACGGAATCTTTTAGCAAGTTACATCAATACCCTGAAAACTATGACCAAATAAGTGTTTTCATGCCAATTAAACACTCTAAACACCGTACTCAAAAAATTCTTTTCACATTTTTCTTTACGTATCAGTATTCTCCTCTTATCAATGGAGAAAATGGTTTTTATCCGACAGCGATATCTCAAAGGGTGACAGAGCTACACGCAATTTAGTTTAACATGTAAAACCCTATCCTTGCTCCCGCTGCGCTCCGAGGTAGGCAGAAGCCTTAACAGTTACCTTTATAGCACACACACATTATATATATATATATATATATATATATATATACACATCATGAATGATATAATGGTTCCAAGTGTCTCAATATGTAATACTGCGGAGTGGTCCAGTTTTAAGAAGATATTTCTCTCATTTACACAATTCTACGTATACAAAAATTGTTTTCAAGCCATCCAGATATCGACTTTCTTTACTGCCCAGTAGATCAACCAATCGACGATGTTTGGGCAATGTTGAAACGCACAGTGACAAGAATGTGGTCAGTCCCACCACCAAACTCACAAGACACTCTTTAGAACATAATTATTAAAGTTTGGGAGGAACTTTCTAGGAGTGAGAGCAACTTTAGATGCCTAGTAGACTATGCCAAGACGCTTCACTGAAGTAATTGAATCTAATCGTACAATGGACCCTATACTTAATACCCTAGAATGTAATTGGTTTTTAGGACTGCCCAATTTTTTTTGTTTTAATGATATTTGGGTAAATAACAAATTTTGTCCTAAAAGAAAATATAAAATCAAGTATTTATATCGGGTTTAAACCTTTGTTCCACTGGGGAGTTCATGCATTGTTTTAAACACTAGGTTACGACATTAATGAAATTTGTAGCCATAAGAATGCACACATATGATATTTTAAGACATTGCATGCAGTAAAACTTGTAACCAAATATATTTAATACACGATAGAAGTAGTATCTCCTGACGGTTATTGTTTACTAAACGTAGAAAATTGAGTTATTGGATAACTATAATATAAAGTAACAACTATGGTTTTAATATTGATTAGAATACACATTTTAATTCACATTTTTAAATTGTACGTATACAATTATTTAATATGATGTATGTATCGTAGGTGAACGAGGTTAACTGTTTCGTTCACACTCAGTATGAAAGGAAAACACCTTAATATAGAAATATCCCACATATCAAAATTTAAATATTTATTTCAAAATATACATGACGCTATATTATGCTCCACATTTTTACATTGTATTTTCCAATTACATTATATGAAAACATACGTCCTGGAAGGGAAGAGGGCTTTCTCTGTCCATAATACTAACTCATTTATGTAAATACTCACTATAATAAGCGAGTGTTAGTCCATTAAATCTACTTATACATATTTCGAAACAAATGCGTATTTCTTTCAGTAGAACTGAATTCCTTTTTTGTTAATTAGCAGCCATTAAAACCGATGCGTGTCTCGTCAAATTATTATATGAAATTATCTCAAATCTCTTGCTAAATCAATAGTATGTTATAAATAACCTAATCTGAGCTGGAAATAGCGGTCCGCGCAATTATATTTTATTGTGAAAAGGTTTTACATTATATGTTTTCAAAATTAAATTTTTTACACTCGTCTGTTCCCATTCAGGGGATTTAAAACCAAATATTTTGCAACATTTATATATATTACTTAAAATATGTCATGATTTAAATGGCAGTGTTAGTCAACAGCCAAATAAAATGGGAAATAGAGCTTACTCATGAATGCCGACGTTTTATTTGTTCACTCCCACACTTCTTTGCTGTCCATCTACAATCTAACCTTTGCCTTAGGTCCTTTAGAGTCACCTACTACTATTTGATTTATCAAAATATCTGACAGTTATAAATACACGTCTTTAAATATGCGGTGTGCGCATGTCGAATTTTAACTCTGCATTTTATCTTACAGGTAATGAGTGCCTTAAACTTGTAAACATGGAATTTCGCCAATAAATTTGAAAATATTATCTGGAATTTAATAAACATGTTTAGTAAACAAATAAATGTAACTAGATATTGACTACGAAATAAATACACTACATACTTAATAATTTTACCAAATAATTTGAACTGTCTGATATTGAGCTTTCTGAAAGCCAAATAAGCGGGATCGTCACTGGAAGCTTTATCAGTTTCTTTAGAAAACGAGTTTTGTAGACCTATTAATCGGCAAAAAGATGACATAACATTTTTTATCTGATAGCAGTAGGCTACTGTGTTTTATCAACTTGAAGACGAAACATTTACTGTCTCCCCAATAAGGAATAAAATATTTATTCTCGTTTCTAAGCTGTAATATTAAATAAATTATATTAAATCAACTTACAAATACCCAAGTCAATTCGTTTATAGAAGTTTCTAAATGCAATAAAAACAGTTATAACCCTCAATAAAATATTTATTCCACGTATTTTGCAGTACTGACCCACATAATGAGATAAATGCAATATTATAAACGTTTAACATATTCACACAACAATTTCAAAAGCAGGGCAAACTGAAATGAACGCGACAAATAACATATCCACATGAGTCAGCAGACTTAAATATTCAGGGAATGCTATGATGTCTACAACCTCGCAACTTTACAAATTTTACTACGAAACATTTGGTATGCTCTGGAATTAGTCGTTTATTTCATTCCATTTATTTTCTTACAAATGTTTCAATCGGTACATACAAAAGTATTCTGTTAGTGTTAGCGGCTAGCGCGACAATGTGTAAGAAGATGGGCGACGGCGCTGGAAATCCAATACGTACGAGATCCATGCGCGCTTATCTCCCGCACATTAGGTTAGCAGTGTGGTGGCTGCATCAGCAACGATACTGGCACCGCGCACTGCGTACTATCACTTCCATTTTGAACCTTCCTTCCTAACACGAGCCTTGCGACGGAGGAAGGTTCGAAGTGGAAGAGGAAGGATGGCGGCGGCACCTTACGGGCGTGTTCTAACACCGAACAATGCTTTAGTAATCCCTCGTGGACATCAAGACTTTAAGCGAAGGCACTATCATTTTATCTTACGCAACGAAAGGGAAAGAGTTGCTCTACAGGTCTATAATATTCAGCATATCGTGAAAATGATTACTCTTACATAAAAATCAGCGTCAAAAGTCCCGATTCTGTCACTTTCACACTCAAAAAAATACTTGTTAGGAACGATAAAAGTTAATGGCAATATTATATACCTGTACTAAGATCCTTAAATGCTTTTCGTAGCCTAACCGCGTGACAACATGTTGAATGGTTTTAGAATGAAATCAGGATTGTTAAAGGTCTGCGCGCCTCTTCACGATTCTAGTAGACGGCGCCCTTAATGTAACAGCACAGGTGCGCTTACCCAGTTCCTGAAATAGCTAAATTTAGATTTCAACCGAATATACTACTTTACCTTTCACTGGAGCGCATGTGCACAGCCGTAAGTTGAGTGTGCAAGACAGACAGATATGTTTGACGCCGGCCGGCGTGACCCAATAAAAAAAAATGCCGTACAAAATTGCCGGACGAGTTTCGTTACTTGTGACGACTGAGGTAGCTGGACGTATTTTGGTGCAACTTAGAGGCAACAAGATGGGGGCAATATTGCCGGTAGGGAGGTGCAAGCTCGGATGAACTAGAATCAGGAGGACTGACAGATTCGAGCAATGGTTGTACCATCATAATCTTTTGTTGGGCCAGCTTTATATTTTTGTGGCCATGATGGAAAATTAATTGTATTTTTCTGCAGGATACGGACTTTTACTTATCCTGTTATTTGGACTGTTTCTCCAAGGAATGCACTAACTGAAATTTGAATTCAGTTTGATATGTCTTCTTTTATTTTGGGGTGGCCCGAAATATTATTGTTCGTGACATCCAGAAATTTGTACAACCGAGATGTAATCTACAGTGAGGTTAGGTAAATTTTTCTGGCCAAATTTCTGCTTTTATTTTGTAGAAGAAGGTGGAATGCCCATGCTGGATAATTCGTCATTATGCCCCCGTTACATTTTGGTGCCATAACCAGGTTTTGTTGAGTGAAGAAGGTTCACGTCCCCTTTACACAATGAAGTAGTTAACATTTTTGTGTCGTGATGGTTGTGTCGGAACAATCGATGACAGGATTGAAGAGGAAGGTTAAAATTTTAATTTGCCTTGGTTACCAAATTCCATTGCATATCTTAGCTTTCTAAATGAATGTATCAAAAATATGACATGAAGTTAAATGCAAGCACGCATACACAATTTAGTTTACTTTACCAGTACCTTAAGGCTTTTACGAAAAATAGTCCATCACAATTTTAACTGAGTGTAGAGTGGAGGACTTTGGACATCTCTTTAACAGCAATGGCTTGAGATCAGATGGGTGGGGAGGGGAGGTTGTGAGGATGAATGTTAATGGAGCAGGCGTGTGAAGTGGAAAATCCTAGAAAACTAGTGACCAACCAGATTGTCCGGCACAATTCCAACGTAGGAAAATCTGAACTGACCATGTCAGGGACCTGACCACGTACTGCCATTGCCTCTACAGTTAACAGTGTTGCCTGTAACAGGCCGAGGCTACTTGATAGCCATTTACTTCACCATCAGTGCTGGCAGATATTATAACATGAGAATACACAAGTATGTACTATGTGATTAAATTGTGATATATTTCATAGGACAAATTAAGCACAATACAGAATTTTGTTTACAATGTTTTGTGGCCACACTTTAATTATTCTGATGCTTAATTGGTATGGATATTAGTGAGTATACTACTTGATAATTCATCACATGTAACTATTATATTTGTTCACACCTTAGCCAACACTAGTTACAACATGAACTCATCAAGGATACAATGAAAGTTAATAGGAAAACAGCAAAATCCAGCGAACAGCAACAGTTGTGGCCGACATAATTACTTGAAGTATCAGTTTTGGTGACTAAGTACAGCAGTCCGGGCTTCAACATAGGAGACCGCAGAGTTTACAGTTGGGAGTTACAGTTACTAAAGGAAGATACCAGCTACCGTCTGCAAACAAGAGCTCCAGTCTTCGTAACCTTTAATTCCAGGAAGATATTCAGAGGCATGCAGTGCAAACTGTGCAATAAGAGGCAACATGATCGTTAATGTTGTCCAGTAGTTCCAAGAAAGGGCACTGTGCAGTTTTCAAGTAGCCTGCAGCTAGTATGTTCAGTGTTCAAGAACAATTTGCAAGTTAACACTATCTCGGGGACCACAAACTATTTCATTTGAGGCTTGACTTAAAATCCGATGGACAGAGTAGTTGATCAGGCAAAGGCTATAGAAACTGTTAATTGAAGTAATAGATATTGGGAAAACTTTCTCATGTTTCTCTTTGCACAGGCACATGTTACTGCCATTTCAAGTAGTGTACGTACCTAATGCTTGCTTGGAAGGTATTATTCTTCATAACAACTAACTTAAGAGAGCGTGGGACATGTGGTTTCCGGCCGCACAACCAACGTTCATGGCGCAGGATATCCTGTGCAAACCATTACACATATTGAAATCTGGGTAATGTTAATATATTTGGCAAGGTTGGATCATAGATTGCCATTGTTCGAAATTTCGATGCGAGTTTTATTTTCTTAATTACATAATCTTTAAAATAACGAAATTTAGTAGACGAATATTAACAAATTTTCACCAAAAACTAAAAATAAAAAAAAAAAGTCAATCTACAACAGATTTGTGTAGATGAGTTTGGAAACTGCGGGATGCATGCAGAGACAACCACAGATGCAAAATCTCTTCTGCCGCAAGTCTCGTAACATGCTGTTCAAGAAGAATTTCACGTCGGTTAGAGACAATGTAGTTCAGGTTTCTGCCCACAGATAATGCGCTCTCCACGAGCAGGTATTCATTACATTATCACACAACGGTGTCGCGCTTGTTGGATTACCTTCACTGATAAAGACTGGGTATGCTCGTATGTCACACAGCCAGCCTTGGATAACCTTCACTGATAAAGTCTGGGTATGCTCGTATGTCACACAGCCGGTGTCGCACTTGTTGGATTACCTTCACTGATAAAGTCTGGGTATGCTCGTATGTCACACAGCCAGCCTTGGATTACCTTCATGAATCTGCGGGAATCTTGTACCCTAGTTCAGTGCTTAGGTCGCTGTGGGGATGCGGAATTTGATGTGCGCAATAAGGTCTCCCTTATAGCTCCGCCACTTCGATGTATCTCTTCTCAAAGATTGTTTCAATTATGTCTGGTCCGTTTCCCTCCTGGAATGACAGCACGTTCTATGAATGTCTACAAAATTTTTAATTTTAGTTACACTTACTATTGCAATATACCATGCTGTACTAATAATGTAATATTGAGTACATCTTGGGCATCCTTCATTTCTGAAGGTGAACCAGAAATAAGCATGGAATACAGCACGACTTAGTTCAAGAGAATACCTAACGATCAACTAAAACGTTCATAAAATATTTTGTTCAAGTGCGAAATCCTGAAATAGAAAATAGATTGCTTTTCACATTGCTGACAGACACATTAATCACATGTCCAATGGTTACCCAACTTCTCCAATGCCTCTGGCAATGATAATGCATTATTTACTCATGAATGTAATGATAGTTGCAATGATTTCCTTTACGTACTGTTTTCTCACTCCTACACATTCAACTTTTCTTGCATTTTGTTGATATTTTCATTTCCCACTGTGTTAAATATTTTTAGTTACGCTTCTAATAAATAGTGACGTTAAAAATAAACCGAAATTTAATTAAAAGTTCTAGAGTACTTCAGCCTCTGCATCAATGTTATTATTAAATGAATTTTTTTTTTATTTAAATTCTCAAGAAGAAAAATGTGATGTTTGCTATTAAAGCAGGCATTTAATTTTACAGTGAGCTACAGTAAACACGCCGCAGTTTAACTTTCAACATGTATTTAGGCAGCAATCAGTCCAGCGATTTGCGTTATATTCTTACATTTCTGGACTGATTGCGGCCTTAAAATACGTTAGAAGTTCAACTACAATGCTTGTACTGTAGCGCAAGATAAACATAATCCACACTTTAATAGCAAATTTCACATATTTTTCTCACGATTTCATAAGAGCGGAAAATAAAACAATCCAATGAGGTGGCTGATTTCATATTGTAATGAATGTTAAGATCTTTACACACAGAAACATCTTGGAAATGTACATTTTTACAAGTATGCAATTATTAAGATACTTCCAGCTGTAACTTTATGTTCTGACAAAGAAGACCTTAATTTGCGAGTATTAGGATACTAAGGCTAATAAAATTGTTCCACGCCTAAGAAAATTTTTCTAATGTATCGAATTCATCACTATCATGCTTGGTAGATGTGGTATATTATGCACTGTAAAGTTGGCAATACACATCCGGGCACGGCAGTTCCGCTATGGCAGCTAGAAGCTGCAGGTGTATTTAGTCACAAATAAAACGTATCTGTTGTACCGATAAGTACCGCGAAGTTATTACACTGGCGACGAGGATGGGATCAGCCCGTTTGTGTAGTTTACGGTCGGTGTAATATTTTGGTTAAGAATGGCAGTATTCAAGGTCTAAAGTTTCACGCCTGGCGAGGACACGTGGGATTCTTATGTTGAAAGGCTGGAACAGCTTTTCATCGCTAACGGCGTGGGAGACAAGCCAGAAGATAAAGTTAAACGGCATACAATCTTAATATCGTCCATAGGAAAGGAAACATATGAAGTCCTACGTAATTTGTGTGAGCCTAAGAAGCCATCTGAGCACCCCTACAGCGAGCTCGTCGCTTTGTTGACAAGCCATTTCTCTCCAAAGCCGTCGGTGATCGCTGAGCGACACAATTTTTATGTGTTTTCAACAAGAACACAAACAGTTTCCAAATTTGTAGTGAATTTGCGTAAATTAACGCGATCTTGTAATTTGGGGAACTTTTTAGATGCCGCCTTGCGCGACCAGTTTGTGGTAGGGTTAAGGGACAGGAACATTACTCAACGGCTCTAATGGGAAACGGACGAACTCACTTTTGAAAAGGCAGTCGGCGTAGCCGTGCAATATGAAGCAGCCGTTGGAAATGCAGCTCTACATACGAAGGCTATGAAGATGGAAAATTCACCATGTTCGCCATTACTAATGGAAGAACCAGTAGGCCTAAATGTCCACATGGTGAAAACACGTCCTCAAGAAGACAGCGCCAGAACCCAGGGCAGGCAAGGTTGTTTATGCTGTGGAAATGCAAATCATTACGCGAGAGACTGTAAATTCCGTAGGTACAAGTGCAACAACTGTAAGCGTGTAGGACATCTAAAACGAATGTGCTCGAGCCTTCCGTCAGTCGAAAGGAAAGGCCATACCTGTCATAATTATGTTGTGTACGAAGATCCTGATAACCTAAGTGTAAACATGTCAGATGAAGAATTTTCACCAGTTTTCCAGTTGTGCGGGTCAGCAACAAGGCCACGACCTTGGATGATGGAGGTGTCAGTGGGTGGAGTTTTGCTGAATATGGAAATTGACAGTGGTGCGTCTATATCGGCAATTTCAGAAAGCATGTATCAGACACTGTTTTCTGACTTTCCCTTGTTATCAACTCATGTTCGCCTCAAGTCATATACAAATGGTGTCAAACAACCATGCAGGACAATTCGAGTGCGTGTGCAAGTGAAGGCTAACAAGCCAAAGGAGCTGGATTTGTTTGTGGTCCCAAATGGAGGTCCTCCACTCCTAGGCAGGGATTGATACGATGCCTTGGAGTTGCCAAAACCAAGTCTCAACAACATCAGAGTTTCTTCTGATGAAGACAGGTCAGTGCTGGATGTCATTACCAAACAGTAACCTTCTTTGTTTGATGAGGGTTTGGGAACGTTTACTGGGAGGAAGATTTCATTACATGTTCGTGAAGATACTGCATCAGTATTTCTACCTGCTAGGACCCTGGTTTTGCTCTTAAAAGTAAGGTTGATGAGGAGCTGGACAGACTGTTGAGGTTAGGTATACTGCATCCTGTGTCTTTTAGCGAGTGGGTCACCCCAGTTGTTCCGGTTGCAAAGCATGATGGTACAGTCCGTATTTGTGCTGATTTTAAAATCACTGTTAATCCTAACCTCATAGTGGAACGCTATTCTTTACCAAGAGTTGAATAATTGTTTTCCAAGCTGCAAGGGGGTATAGAATTTTCTCAAACTGATTTGTCCCAGGCGTTCCAGCAATTACAGGTGGATGAGAAGTCTCAGGAGCTGTGTACCATTAATACACATAGAGGGTTATTTCGGTATAGCAGACTTCCTTTTGGAATAGTTTCTTGCCCTGCCATTTTTCCACGTACGATGGAACAAGTTTTACAGGGGTTAGAAGGAGTTGTTAGTTTCCAAGATGACATTTTGGTAACAGGTGCCACCAAGGTGATTCACTGGAGAAATCTACATGGATTGTTGCAGCGTTTGCAAGACTTTGGGTTTAGGGTGAATAAAAAGAAATGTGAGTTTTTCCGCTCCTCAGTTTCTTTTCTGGGGCACAGAGTAGATAAGGATGGGTTGCACACATGTGATGATAAAGTCAAAGCTGTAGTAGATGCACCACTGCCACACAGTGTCAGTCAGCTGAGAGCTTGGCTAGGTCTGGTCAACTACTATGCCCGGTTTCTGCCCAACTTGGCCACTGTTTTGGCACCTTTACACGAGCTTTTGAGGAAGGGCCAAAAGTGGGTGTGGTCACAAAAGTGTGATTTTGCCTTCAAAGAATTGAAACCGTTGGTTGTCTCCTCAAATGTTGTCTTACACTACAACCCAGATTTGCCTGTTAGGTTGGCATGTGATGCATCCCCTTATGGTGTGGGAGCAGTTTTGAGCCACACTCTGCCCAGTGGCGAGGAAAAGCCAATTGCGTTTGCTTCTCGCTCCTTGTCGCCTACAGAGAAAGGATATTCTCAGCTGGATAGAGAAGCATTAGCAATTATATTCGGAGTAAAAAAGTTCTTCCAGTACCTGTATGGTCGCAGTTTCACCCTTACAATACATCATCAACCATTAACTCATATTCTAGGTAGCCATTGTGGCATTCCACAGCTCGCTGCCAACAGGTTGCAGCGTTGGGCAGTTCTTCTTCAGGGTTTTGATTACACTATTCAGTATGCAAAGGGCGACACCAACTCAAATGCTGATGGCCTCTCTAGGTTACCGCTTCCAAATGTTGAACCCTCCCCAGTGCAGTTTTC
>PNEQ01093360.1:0-25100 GCA_003012365.1 Medauroidea extradentata | reverse complement strand
TCACAGAGCGTCAAAGCGGGTAGTACATAACACAACACAACAGATGTTTTCACTGGCTTGTTGTCGCCAGGTTGCCTGCCTACCCCTGTTACTTTGGTGCACCATTGCAGGTATAAGGATGCATTTCCGGACATGGGTTCCTTAATCAAATATGTTCCAAACATGCACATCTACCATCCCTATCAATTTGTAACACTTAATCTTGGCCACCCTGTATAAAAGTACCAATAAAATAGGGCCGTCACAAAGAACTTATAAAATCCTGGAGTTCCTTGTCAATGCCACACTTTCCGAGAGAGGTCTCTAGAATCTTCCACAAGCAAAATCAAAGCTTATGGGTTTGGGAATTTTCATGGTCTGGCAATGTTTCACTTAACTTCTTACTGTTAACAAACTCTTCCACTCTAGCCAAGTATGACAAATTAAGAGTCCATGTCAGTCACCAAGTGTGAAAATAATCTGCAAGGTAGGCAGTACAAAGCATTTTTAGATTTACTATATCCAAGCCAAGCCCTTCTAGTTTATATCCTATTTTTCATAACCTTGAAACCCAATCTTTGGTTAACATCCAGCCGTCCCTAGAAGTTTTGTTATGGTCGGTAGCAGACAAGTCTTCTGCCCTCATGTTGGTAATACAACATCTCTGAGAGTAAGAAAACATGTTTGGCCATATAAGAGGATCATCGAAATCAAATTTAATCTCACTGGTTTCAGGCTCTCGATTATACACTGATGTTATAGGAATTAATTAGCTTAGGTCCACTGTGACTGTAGAATCTCTGTCACCACAGCTTTTTGGTTGATTCCTTCCCTTCTCTCTCGTCCAACTCGAATGGTGCAAGCTTATTGCATAATATGTATACGCATTTTTAAAACTAAAAGTTGCCTTATAAACTGCCGTAAGTTAATCTAAATCCATTTTTATTGTATGCTAAGTTAAATTAGGCTACAATTTTCGTTCAGTATTCTTCCCGAATAATATGTAATATAAAGTACATACACATGTTTTACACGAGCACTTTTATTCCAATAAAAATTTGTGTTGTTGGTATTTATTAACATACTTTTAAGCATCTAAATTTCTGCTTAAAACGACTATAAGCTTTTACACGCCGCTCAACTTAAATACATTGCCGCAATGATGATTCATCATAGGCAGATTTTTTGTTGGTTTTTATGCCTACGAAACGAAACTACTGATACAATAGCGTTAAATTCATAGTTCATTTAAAGTTTGGTCGATTTAAATGACTAATCGCTTTAAAGTGAAGTCCTTGCCAGTTTGGCTTACCTTTTCTTTTCTTTTTTTTTTTTTTTTGCTTCCAGCATATAAAAAATTTAGTCACAAAGTATTTTATTTATCATTGACGTTTATCTAAATACATAAATGCATACATTCACATATGCATACATTCATACATGTACGCAGCATACATTCATACATGCACATGTGTATACGTGTATACACGCATACATGCATACATTCATACATGCATACATTCATACATGCATACATTCATACATGCATACATTCATACATGCATACATTCATACATGCATACATTCATACATGCATATATGCAACAATGAGTTACTGCAATACTTGAATAAACTACCTACAAACAAAAACACCACCTATACAGGTAGGCCCTACCGTTTTTTCAAGCATTTGTTCCCATTTCACTTCATATTATCTGTGCACAATGTCAAAAAGACCGAAATTACGGCACCATAGGGATTTCCATACTACTGAACAAGTCACTGTACCTTGACATTTATGTTATTACTAACGCTACTAATTTCAATTGTGAAGTTTTTAATACATGTCACTGTTTATATTTTGATGTCACTATTTGCAACACAGATTTTTGGGATGCAAAAATATTTTCTATGTCGGTACTCTCAGATAACATAACGGATAATATTGCTTCTGGCAATATGAACGATAAGGTTTTCGATACCGATATTTGCAGTATCTACTTCAAAGGCTGGGCATTCATCAAAATTGCTTAACATGTGAATAATACAACATCCTCTATAATTGACTTTGAATTGGACAGACTATAGTATGCAGTAAGCTGTACACTTTTGACTTACCCCGAAGCCTAATTCAACCAGTAATTTGCGTGAGGATTGATTAAGTTGTGTCAG
Organism: Medauroidea extradentata; assembly: GCA_003012365.1. Taxonomy (NCBI): domain Eukaryota; kingdom Metazoa; phylum Arthropoda; class Insecta; order Phasmatodea; family Phasmatidae; genus Medauroidea; species Medauroidea extradentata. Next base: position 22,949 of record PNEQ01093360.1, on the reverse strand, counting down.
TAAAAAAAATTTCCAACGGCCAATTGAGCTTTACTGGACGACACGAGTAAGTAAACACGTTACGATACATAATCTGCGCTCGCGCGGAGGACGCCAAGCGACCACGAAAACTGACAGAGTGAAAATGTAACAGCAATTTATACACTCGTAATTCCACTGCTTTCCAAACACTTGCGACATCACTTACCTGAGTGTGGTTCATGTCCGCGCAGGCTCGGTGTGTCAGCAGGCAGGCCAGGAAGCAGATAACACACGCTCCAAGCATGGCGGTCGAGTTCAGTGACGTTGGCCTCGTCTTTAGTGTCCTAGAGCAAAAGATACACCCCAGTCATCAGCAACAGTAGCTAAGTTGTCTACAGAATATAATTTGCTTGTTACTTGTACAGCAGTCGAAAACCTTACTACATCGGTGTATATCTGGATTAGAACTGCACAAGCACTTGCCTGAAATTTGAATGGAAAACAATTTGAGCAACAAATCAAACCCACCCACTTTCACGTAAATGCGTCTGATGGTAATCTAACCAGAGGACTACAGCTGCTGTCACATGATCAAAACCAAAAATGACTGGTATGCTGAAAACTACATGTGAAAAAATAATATGGATCAGAGTTCTTGTTGGTTTTCTGGATGTCACTGCGTCATTTTTCTCACCTATCTGAGTGACGACATGTAAGAAATGGCAACAACAGAAAAAAAATCATATTTACACCATACCAATTGTTTGTCAGTAAATATATTATGTTAGCAACGCAAACACTGACCTCTATGCGCAACGTCACTGGGCAGGCATACATGTTTCTCGCAGATAGCTCGCTTTTAGGTAACATTTAGTGGTAATCATATCACACATCATTTTCAAGCATAGGTGTATTGCGCACACTTATATATTTTAAAGATTCTGCACCACGGCTTCATATCTTAAAAAAAAAAAAAAAAAAAAAAAAGTCGATAAACACCAATCTTCATCACTAACGGAAACAAAAATGTAACGATCTTTCGGGCAGCAGAAGTTCTGCGTACGGCTTGGTGGCCGGGATAGACGACTGTCTAAAATATGGTCATGTTGCAATAACGCTTTTCTCTTGCATTAATGTTCCTCCAAATAAATATCGTCGAAGAATAATGTATAATTCTGGTTCTACCAACTGTGTGATAACTAGCGTGTGTATTCATGAACAGAATTTTTCCAATTCATCTTTGGTATTAATCCGAATACTTCTCTCAGTTGAGAAGACACTAGCGGTAGTCACACGAACGAATTTCGTAATCCTCAGAGTAACCCTAAGACACGTGTTTGCTGACGGTAAACATAGAAAAGTAAGGGATTGTGTTGTATTCCCAACCTTGTTATTGTTTCCAAATTGCGTTTATAATTTGCTTGACTTCATCTGTGGAAACATTGATGAAGGAATGGATCAGCTGTTGACGTGCATTTTGAGCACATCGCCTATACAAATTACTCTCGAGTAGTAGGACTACGGAATGGAAAAAACTGTGGCAAAACACTTCCGACTCGACAGTCAGGTGTCACATGATGTGTATCTCCACGAAGTCTCTTGTAAGCATGAATATCGCTTCCTTGGTCGCGACAAATAACTTTGTAACTAATACGGTTCGCATGTATAAATATTTGCACGAGCGCATTCATGTGTTAGGAAGAGGGAAGAGGGAAGAGGCGACGAAAGAAACATCCACATCTCCGTGCTGGAGTAAAACTTTTTTAACTAAGCCAATTTCGTAGTTTTAAATATAACGTTACGTCAAATACTACTAACAATGGTAAGGGTCCACAGTTTTCTCCGTCAGAGAGTACACTGAATCAACGTAGTCTCCGAGCGTCCATTCTTAAGCGATGATCTCACACGAATACTGCGCGGCGTCAGAGGCTTTTTCCACTCAGCACTTGCTGTGTGCACGTCTACAGCTTTTGTGTATACAAGAATTAATGGAAGTTTCTGCAGGTTTCTGCTATAACTAGTGCGTTTATTTTTAATGGATGCGAGTTATAATATTTCGTGCAAAGAGGATCACGACGATAAATTAAATATGTTTACCGAGTAATAAGGTTCATGCTGACTTATATTGCTGAGATTAGAATTTAAATGGCGACTCAGATGAACTTTAAGAGAACAATCTAATAAAAAAGATCTTCGTGACATTTATTAATAAATACTGTCGCAGGAAAGGATTTTAAAAAAAAAATGCTCACTCCTATTGTTTATAAATATAAATTAAATTATTTTAATGACTACGTTACGGAATCATGTTCTGCAATTTTGTCATGCATGCAATCGTAATTAAATGCAGGTGTTTATCATTACACTGAAGCATTCTGTGTCATTAGCGAATTTCCATGATGAGTGTGCAGCAAACGGGAGTCGCTGAGACAAGTGCTACCGGCACTACTCCTTGAGTACCAAGCTAGTACGGTAAAAAAAAAAAAAAAAAAAAAAAGGAGTGGAGGGACGAACTTGCCTCTTCGAAGGTCACCCACAGCAGAATCGAAACTGCCATGTTTATTCTCAACTGGACTCCTGCGTCCAGCAAAGTAGCTCAACGCATCTTGGAGATACATAAGATTATCAAACAATAATAAGCATTGCATAATGTTGTATCCAACAAACAATAACGGATGTAATCACATATCACACATCACTGCGTGTAAGGAAGTTCAAAGCTTCATTAGCCTACATATCAGTTCCATGCAATACTTTCAACTAAAAACCAACCTCGTTATAAAAATATTAACGAATGGTTTAAGTAGTTCGCATAAGATGGTCGCGTGATTCAAAAGGAAACACGCTGTTCGTCCACGTATGTCAGACGTTATGTTAGCCTGTCAGATCTTCATTCGAATGTATCACTGGTAAATACACAAAACACCAAAGAATCGAACTAGGAATTACAAAACTTTATGGAGTTTTTTTAATAAGATTCTACACAAGAAGAATAAACTGCAATCACAACAGGCGTGTACCTTAGAAAACAGGAAATATTGTTGGAATTTCGTGCTGCCCAAATGCGGAAGCATCTGTGCAGCCTTATTTCTGTAAGAAAAGTTTGTGGACCGCTTCTTTTCACATTTTTTCCATAGCAACTGTGACTGGTACATCGTATCTGGACATGCTACAAAACTGGAAAATTGGTTGTGTCAACAAATCCAGGAATATTCCTACGACTTTAATTTCATGCAAGAAAGTATCCCACCTCATTTCCACTTAAAAGGCCTGGCATTATCTGAACGACACCATTCCAGTACGATGTATTGAAGGAAGTGGATAAAATAATTTTCTTCTTCGTCTGTGGCTTCTCGGGTCAAAAGATGCTACCTACTTCGATTTTTATCAAGGGAGGGGAAAAACATAAAGGAAAAGGTGTTCGTGCAATTTACAATATGCCTGCTACTCTTCACGAACCGAAATATCTGTAAAAGTTGGTATTTCAATAACTAGGTCCCAGTTAATTTGCGTGTGGCAAGAAATTCATTGCAGTTTATTATGGTTGTCGCGAAAAAAAAATGGCATTCGTGTTTAGAGTATTTAACATCACTTACCCTAAAAATTCGAACTTTCCTCTGCACAGTGATGTATGTACTACTTCTTTCTTTTATAGTTTGTTACAAATACAATATTAAAATATCCTCTTTCCTTTTTGATCACTCGCTGTATCACTGTCACCATTTAATAACATAATATTCATTTTGTTTTAACTGAGGAATACTGTGTATTTAAAAATATAAAATACGTGCTACTTTTTTTGTCCAAAATAAGCTTCAACTGCATGGCCCGCAAACTTTGAAAATGTATTGTGGGTGGTGCTCGAGTGGTAGTAGCAAATACAGTAGAGGGTAGTAGTCAGTATTGTTGAGTCGTTCAAGAAACTCGGATCTTGGAGAATGTAAAGGTAGTGAACAAGTGATCGGTGCAGAAAGAGGTCGTTGAAGGTTTACCTGCTAACAGTTCATAAGTAGTCGTAATGTTACATTACCAAATCGGTGCCAGATGTCAAACTACCGAAAAAAAATATCTGCATAGAATAAAACCTGTTCCCAGAATACTACACAGCCAATGTCCTACAGGGCACAGAAAAATTCAAAACTTAAGTTATGTAATTTACTTCTGTACACCTTCTCATTCTATAATAATAAGAACACGGCTGTTTGTTCCGGATAAAAGTATTAGGAAACACAGTGGTGCGTGGCGTGTTCGACAAATTGGCGTTATTTTCATCAACTTTGTTTGGGACAGACGGATACTAGCAAAATAACCAATTTATCACCTAGAATTTCATCACCGTTTCCTGGTTTTCTGCAGTACCGGTCATGAAGGCCTTCGGACCTCAAGTGTACGGCCAAGGCCACGCGTGTACCGCCGCGAACACAACAGACTCTTCCCAACGTTCACTAAATAGAAAGTCTGAAGTGATCTCCAACATTTATTAAACGCTAATTTTCATTCCTCCTTGAAATAAGTTTAGTTAAAATTTTCTATGAAATATTGGTAACAATCAAACGCCAGTACTTAAAAGTTTTTCTTCTCCATTAGTTCTCATTTACACTGCCAATTTTTTTAATGATCTTGTCCCATCTGTCCGACTTTTCGTTTAGATAATTTTATGTCTCTTCTAGTCCATTCAAGTACACCTAAATCAAGCTAAAAATCTGACTTTTTCAAAACGTCAACTCGATTTTTTTCTCTCACTCTCGGGCATTCATCATTTTAGAAGCTTTCTTCCAGTTCTGCTAATATTCCGTCCGTTAAGCTTGAACTGCAGCGCTAGTAATCATTCGAAAATAATTTAAAAATAATATTACGAGTTTTAATAAAACTACAGTGACTTGCAATTCGGTGAAACCAATTTATTAACAAGCAATAACGAAATCCCTAGGAAGAGTAATGTAAACGTAATCAACAACTACTAAAAAAAAAAAAAAAAAAAAAAAAAAAAAAAAAAAAAAAAAAAAAAAAAAAAAAAAAAAAAAAAAAAAAAAAAAAAAAAAATAAAAAAAAAATAAATTAAAAAAAAATAAAAAAAAAAGCAGTTTAATGCTGGCAATATCTCATACAAATATGCGGTATCTTTCGGCCTCAAAACATGGCACTTGTAATAAACTTGTTAACACATATCTGACATCGTAAAGGTTGGAGGGATTGTGTAATGATGTAACACGTTGAGCAGGAAGGAACCTCACTACGTACGACGTAATGCGAATCTGGGCCGACCGCCTCTCACTCTACATCACACATCCCCCACTACAGATCGTTTAATATGAAGGAAAAGTAGAACATTCTCATGTCACACTATTCTGCAGTTCATTGACGTGTCCGCCAGGGCATGTCACGAGATGTTCAGAAACGGCTGTATAATAAGCTGTTTGTGGCAAAATGGTGAACAACATTTTGCGCGCACGATCTGGCAATGCAGTACGGAGAAAGTCTTCCCTTGGGCTCCACGTTCAGGTATTATTTTATGTGTGTTACGTCGAGTAAACATATAATCATGTATGGACTGCTCGGGATTTGAACCTGCGCCTATACATGATGGTCAGAACAGTATTAGTAAGATAAGTAAGATACCAGTGGAGTGCAAGAAGGGACCAACTCTGTGCTACGTTGCCATAATTTAGTTTGCCCTTATAATGTTGTAGAACGTTTGGCACTACCGTTTTCGTCTCCAGTTAAGCCCAAGAATCGAGTGGTGTGCCCATACGTCCGTTTCGGGACACTTGTACGCATACTGTATACATTAATATAAGTTTACAATCGAGTAGCTAATTGTACGTTGTACATTTTCAACCACCACAATTTTATTTATTTATTTATTTATTTATTTATTTATTTATTTTTTATTTTTTATTTTTTTAAATTCTTAAACATCTCCAATTGGATGTTTATATTGTACGCAAAGAAGCTGACGTAAAAATGAAAAGCACTTATTTTGCTTATGTTATAACGTGTCTTTAGACGATGACGTTGCTGAGTGAGCGTAGGTTGTAAACTACGACTGAGGCGGACAACTGTGTTGGCGGAGTGACCTTGTGATGAGCATTACTGGGAGTGGTGGCTCCTATCCACACTTTTTTCTTCCTTTTATGTCCACAAACACACACACACATACGCATGCATAGAAAACAATAGACTCTAACGGCCTCGAATCCTGGCCTCTGGCGCTGGTACTTACAGAGCGTACCAAAGATTAATGAACTGTCTTTCCGAACCAGTGACGCACAGCATTGGTATGTGAAGGAGCCTGCCTGTCCGCTTGGAACTATTTTCGTAATTCAAACAGACAGCGAGTACTTTAAGGTGGCCGCCTGCCCAGACTGCAGAGTGGTGTGCAGAGCCTCGGTCGTTACAAGATTGTTCGGAAACTGCTTAACGTGAATGAGTGATGCCTGGTTAGGAATATTATTCAAAGAACATTACACGTGTGTATACCTGTAAAAGGTTTATCACTACCACGGCCGGACACTCGCCTGGAAGCTTGACCCCCTTGTTGTTTGGCTGCAGTTCACCAAGTTAACCGGGAATGTTATGTGTCACTGGCGCTGCAATCAGGTCGGTCGGGCTCAAGCTCCGCCCACTTCCCTCCCACTTTTTTCCAGTGTTTACATTATAAAGATAAACAATGTATCAAAATGCATATTTTATCAATTTATGAAATTCTTCCTTCGTTCACAATCCTAAAGCATGGCTCCAGTGTGACATAATGCAGTATGAATATTATAGTAAATGCATTAACGGTACATTTAACCTATTTTAAAAGTCACAGAAATGTATTTTGACCACTAAAAACGAATTTTTATGCTATATTATGTGTTTTACGAGTATTTGTAATATTTTACCGTATTTTTAAAAGCCCCGACGTAATTTATTTAACATGGCAACATGGCGATTCTATGCCGAGAACGAGTCACTAATTAATATTAAATGGTTTTATCCAGAGTTGTAATTACAGTAAATGTAATAGTTTTTAATTGATGATTACTATTTGATTAATATTTGAGTAATAATTTCACTAAATTTTTGTTTACTTGCGATATATAACACGTTTTCACTATTTTAATTAAGGAGTGGAGAATATGAATTTGTAGTCCTTAATTTTAGCAATGCTACAGAGACTTTTTGGTGGATTCTTCAAACTAATGGTGACGGATTAATTTTATGCCCTAAAGAATAGTTTAAATTTGGACCCATCCTAAGTATATTTGAATTATTGCCACCAAAAGCTAGTGGATATTGTATGCTCACCGACAGTGAAAGAAGAGGTTCGAGCGATAGGAATTACAATAGTAATTTAATAGTGAACATCAAGAAAAGAAGAGGACGCCGTTATAAGCCATTTTGGCCAGCTAAGTGAAAAATAGAACATTTCTTTGTCACCCAAAATTTCGTATTTTATTGCAAATAATTTGGTGCCAAACTACTTTCAACGTCTTATAAGTGTTGCACTGATGATTAAGTTGAATTTTTCCATAGCTCAAACTATTTATTTCTTGATTTGGACGTTTTCTAAAGGATAACTATATACCTGTACCCAGAAGTTCTGGGAGAATTAGTCTTTATATTTGAGCAGCTGAGTAATTATTTGAGACATTTAATTTGAACTGATATTTGAACCCTGAGGATAAATTTTAATCATTTGGAGTACTACTGTTTTATTGGTAACTAATCATTTTAACTTAAGAACACGATTTCAGAACTATTTGATTTTGAATGCTATGTTTTAATTTAAAATTTAGTCAGTTTCCTCTCGTGATATCAAACCTCTTTCTAATAGCAAATTACATCGTTTGTTTTTAATCATAATTTTGTTTGAATTGTCTTGTGTTGTCTGTTAATGTGGATATTCAGGTGTCACTCCCTACACACCTACACTATCTTGAATCTTAACCACTTTAACAAATATATTTCGTCAGCACAGTAAGTAAAGTATACTACTTATTAAGTTTCCTTCTTTCTTAATATTTCGCCACACCAGCAATCTTTATTTACTTCATAACGTAAACACTGGAAATAAGTAGGCGGAGTTCGAGCCCGACCGCCCTGATTGCAGTTCCAAAGACGCATAACATTCTCGGTAACTTGGTGAACTGCAGCCACACAACAAGGGGATCAAGCAAAATACATTGGTAGATATACGAGTGTCCATACCTGTACTCCTACGACCGTAATCACTACTCATTAAAGCATATTTTCTCGCTGCCAAAAACGGTTCTTGTTACGGACCTTGGTAGACACCTATAAAAATCTTGGTGTAAAGTGCTTAAAAAGGTATAGGCGGGTACAATACCTTTATCATAAAACGAGAGGGTCACTACTGAACGTCTTACAGAGACGAGTTGACGAAAAGACTGCATGCCAGTGCCGTGACCTTAGCCTAGAGGCTAGGGGAAGGCGTGATGACCATGCTGTGTCGCCCTTACCGCTTCCACAAATCTAGGCTCGAACGTGCTAAATACGTCAACCCAAGCAGCCACACTGCATTGATACGTGTAATAAATGTCTTGGCGTGGCCTTTGCGCATCTATATGCATGGCACTGCACTGGTGAGCACTCTAGCGCCAATGTTTTAAGGCATACTTACACAGTTAAAAGTAAGGCCTTAATATTTAACCAAATGTCTATCGGAATTACGGAACAATACAAACTGGGACGTTAGAATGTTACTACACGGAAACGACATACATATTGTGTGTAGAAATTCGTAAATACTACATTGTTGTAATTAAAAAATATATGTCATGCTTTATCTATAATAATGAGAATTATTTAAGTAAAACAGATAACAAAATTTGCCAGCCAATTAGCGTCGAGGCTTCTGTGACGTCAGCGCGACAAAAATGGCGGAAACAAAGCGATTTCCAAATCTAAAGTATTTCTATTTCATTCGCGTTCCGGACGCGATACATCTTAAAACGGGATTTAATGTTGTGCCCAAATGTTGGTAAAACTGGTGAGTTGGTAGTATACTGTATTCATTAATTTCATGAGAGATTTACGTTTGCTATTACAAGCAAATCCTAACATTTTATAGCAGATGCTAAATTATTATTACTTTATAATTTTCGCATGTGGGATGCCAAAATGTATCATAAATAAACGGAAAAATAATAAAGTTATGTAAACTTAAATAAATGTTTTTCATTAGGTAAGTATGTAGGGGCAAGGAACTATTTACTTGCAAAATTTTTTTTAGTGTTTGTCGTGCGGCAGCCAAACTAGTGTTCACATAGACGATAATTTTTAGTGTCGCATCGTGCCCTTCGCGTTACGTCCGTCATGGTATTGTGATTCCAGCATCAGTATACATTATTTTCGCCGACATGCCGTAAATTAAACTTTCTTTGTAATTTACATAACAATACAATTTATTTCTGACTGTGGGGTTTTAGGATTATGAGCTCAACCCAGCAACATTCTGAGGAAACGAGATTTAATGTTATTCACCAATCATTTTCTGTCAACTGTATACGATATATTTAATATTAAAAGCGTGTAAAATCGCAACAGGGATATAAATGCAACATTTTGAAACTGGAAAAGTGTGGACAGCGATAAATCACGAAAATAACAGCAAGAAGAATGTCTGGATTGTTTACGTGCATTATCAACAGTGAGTCAGTGTAGAATTGACAGAATTATTTTATATGATCAATTTGTTGACGGGTAGATGTTAGTGTATCAGCCTGTTCAAAATTACGGCTACCAACCTCAATGATACAAACACAAAAAGGTAGGGTACCCCAAGGCAGTGTATCATAACCCAGATTTTAACCGGGCATTTGTTGAATCCTAGACGATGGCATTAAATGAACCCTACAGCGGAAAAGTAACGAAATGCGAAGGGAGTACGAGAATGTCCCGAGAATACTCACCGGCCAACGGCAACGCTCCTTCACGGTTCCAAAATGAGAACCGAGTCGAACCCGGATAGCCGGGGTGTAAAACGAGTGGTCTGAGTACTGTACTACCGCCGCACCATAACCCCAACGCAAGCACGACAACGGCGTACGATATTATACCGTAGCCGTTAAAATAATTCATGCGGGTAGCATATCACAACAGAGGTATCCACAGGTCTATCAACCAAGTCCTTGTTCGTATCCAAAAGAGTCTCATAAACACGTGATCTGAGATATCCACACACTCGAAGTAGTTTAGTGGATTCAGGGCAGATAACCGGGCTATCTTCATTAGCTGGCTTCACGGACCACACTTTCCCGATCCAAACGCGTTCCAAGATGAGACCTCTTTTATACGAGTAACGTTTTTACATGCTTTTACTGAGCCTGTATTTTACACTGTGTGTCAGACCACTCGCCTCCTCCACGGCGATCCGGGTTCTAATCCCGCTGGGACGACTTCTGATTTTCGCAAGTGGGAAACGTGGCGGACGTTGTTTGGCCGAAGTGGTTATTCAGGTCAGAATCCGTTTATCTCGGCTACGAATTTCGCCGCTGATCCATTCACAGCACATCCTCACGAGCACTTAGGACCTGGTTGTTCGGCGCTCTCACACATCTCAGTCATTCTAATGTAAGAAGGGTTAACGAGTTTTATCATTTAAAGTTTACGACGGAAATATTTAATATTTACATTCTCTAATTATTTAATACAGCATGGAACCTGGTCGATGTACAGTCGCATAAAGTAGGGCCTTATTATATATTATTTATAATATGACAGATCATGCTGCTTTCGACTTACAAAAAAACATTTAATAAAATCAGAAATCAGTATATTCTTGAAAGTAACTAGATACACAACTGAATTATCCTTAAAGCTTGAAACACTAATATGTACTTAGCAATTATTTCAGTACCAATGCAAATAAAACGGCATCGGCATCTGTCTAAGAAAAAGAAAAAGCATGTAAAGAAATTACAGGCCGATTTGTTAAAGAGTACAGGAAAAACGTCAGCTACTATGGCACAGTTGAAAAAGTTACTGAATAATATGAAGACAGATGTAAAAAAGAAGGCTGATAAAAACACGACAGGTAACAAAAAAAAATCAAGTTGCAGGACTGGGAAAAACATTTCCTAGAAATGATGGACTCTAATCGCAATCCTGTTTTCAAGAAAATTCCAGGAGCTTGCACAGTTGGTGTAGAACTACAAGATAATGTTGCCAAGAATGCAGAAGAACCGAGTACATGTAATGGGACTACGGCAGACCATGCCAAAGTGAGGCGTCCACAAAAAAAATTAAACTTGAGACAGCAGAAACCGAAGGATTACTACAGAACTTCAAAGACTGGTACTATTAGAGCAACTTAACCTTACATGATTACAAGCAAGAAGAGAACATCAGGCAGTGCAGCAATGAGTGGGATGATTACTGAACTAATTGACTACTTACAACAGTAGCTGTTATGTCTGTTCCTACTACAAAAGTTGTAAATGTATATAATATGTCTGACGTGTATAATTCAAAATAAAATATAAACTGTGAACCCGAGTTTGTGTACTTTTGTGCACGTTTGTATGTTCTGTAAATTAAATGAAGTAATATATAAGTTACAAAACATCACAAGATAATAAATACAATACAAAACTATAAACATATATACAAAAATTGCCAAACATAATAAACAGATTGTCACAGTGTGTGTGAGCGTAGATGGGATACGTAGACTGTATTATCGTCACACGCTTGTGCCATTGATGCATAAAAACCGTTTATTGTTAACATTGTACGTTTCGTTGCATATGTATGTATTGAACAATATACAAATCAGATTACACACACAATAATTTGTCGGTTATGTGAAATATTAGGTCAATTCCATTGTGATAAACAAGCTGTTAACAATTAAGGAAATAAGGTCGCAACTATTTTATTATGTTTTCTAATGCCTTCTTGACGGAATAGATATTTTCTTCTTCTCTGAGGTTTTCACAAGCTTCCTGAGCTATGTTAACTGTAAAGGTAAAGTCTTAATCGTCTTTTAAATATTTGCTGATGTGTAATACAGCGCAGCATACTATTATTTTGGGTATATTTTCCACACGTACCCTTACTGTGTTAGCCAATATTGGAAACCTCTGTTTCACCTGGCCTTTAATCCTTTCTATTATGACTTTCTCCTTCCAATGAAGCTTATTGAACAGTTCTTCATTTCGGTGCTGGGGATTTTTGAATGGTGTAAGTAGCCATGGTGTGATTCCATAACCACTGTCTGCCAACAAGCAAACATTGCCATGATATCTGGAAATAGTTTTGCAAATACTGCTCTGTTTCCAAATCCTAGAGTCATGTACACTTCCAGTCCATTGCGAATCTACGTTGTTTTCAGTTCATTTGAATCGCAGGTTAGCTGCACATTTATACTTGGGTAACCTTTCCTGTTGACATATTCATCTCCAAACGATGTTTTTTTTTTTTTTTTTTTAATTTCCATGTAAGTGCAGTCCAAAGCTCCGATAACGGTAGGAATTTGAAATTCTTGCGACCACTTTTCTTTTGCTTCTTGCATGGCATTGAAATCAGATGGAAACTGAACCCAATGCTGTGCTTTTTCCATGATGCAATCTGCTACACTATTCACAGTCTTACATACAGTCGAGTGGTGAACAGCGCAATCTTCTGCGACACATATCTGGAATCCTGGGTCGCTCAAAAAACGTAAAAATATTTCCATCCGTTAACGTGAACTAAGTGCCCCTCCTCTTGTTTCTTCAGATTCACTTAAATAATCTTCCAAGTAATCTACATTTTCACTTTCAAATCGCAATAATACTTTTGACCTACTCGGACTTATACTTCTTTCTTTGTAGCGTTTAATATTTCTCACACGTATTACGTTTTCCATACCTAAAATATATAGACAAATATATACTAGTCTATTAGTTAGGTACCTTTAAATCTTTCAAGTAATTGCTTACCATTCCCAGTGAATACTTTCATTTATTCAACCGAACATCAGTATATACTGGGAAATCGCTAAGCCACTGCTTACAGGATAAGTACTTACTGGAAAATTATGTGTGTTATTTATTCGTTTCAGTAATAGACTTCATTCTCAAGCTCTTGCTTAGACTTATTCAAAAAAAATGTGAGTAAAGACTTAGAAACGTACAAGTATAAGCATTCATTCGATTTTATTCAATAGACCCATTATTAGTTTGTTTTAAATGTTGATTTTTAATTTTGTTACTTTTTTGGCAATCGGTTACGCAATGTTCCAGAAGGCGCATTTCTACCAATGGAGGATATTTTAAAAATATCCAACATTAGAATATCATCAGTAATATTTAGAATATCATTGTGACGTTTAAAAATACTATTTTTGTTAAATTTGTCTTCGCGGTATTAAGTTCAAATAATGAAAACACCTGTGTGGGACATTCTGCGTATAGTTAAGTTAGAATTACCACGCAATGTTAGCAATTTTCGAGAAATATCTGGTAAAACCAAAACACTTTATCTGTGTTTGAAATTCGGATTTTATTTAACTTTAGTTGTACAAAGTTTAACTTATATTGAGTGAAATTGGCTTTAAGTGAAACAAAAATCAGAATGACCATTTTGGAAGAAATATATATTTTATTTTTGGTGGCATTTAAACAAGTTCTCAGCCACATGTCTCACAGCCCGAGTATGATCAAGTTTTACGGACACTCCAATGACATACCAGGGCAGATATAGTTATTAACTAATTAGAAAACTGATGATGTGCCTTCAGGTAGATACGTCCATAATTTACAGGGTGTGAATTGGGAGTGGGGTAAGTGAATATGGACGCCTTTAATGCCGTCCGGTATCGCACTTTCTTTTACGCAATACATTTGCTTGCATGTGAAGGTAACTTGAGGTCGATCGAATTTGTTTGCGTGCAGCATTACCGCAGAGAACATTATTTGTCCTTTTTGTTATGCACTCGTCATAACAATTATTTAAAGAATGAAAATCTATCTCGACCTTTCTCGGATATCGTGAGATGACAGATTCCCCTGTCCCTGCGCCGCATGACATGCGATTCAAATGTGTCTGTGTGCGTTGAGAAATACTTTTTTTTTTTACGAAACTTACCAACAATCGCCTGTTGTGCATTGTATAAACAAACGTACTTCATAAGAAGACACCACGTACATTAGAAACACTGTTTCAAAGCCCCCTAATATAATTTAGATGGCGACTTCCTCAAACTGCCTTTCATCAATATAATACTAATAGGATGTATGTAAACTCAGATATAATAGTACATTGGACGTCGCTAGACTTCCCACCAATGCCATTATATCGCCACAACTTATAAAGTCCTATAGAAAAAAGTGTTCGGCGAAGAGCTTGCACGCCAGTTCAACGCTTGCCACAGAAAAATGACTCCTTGCAAAGTGGGGTAAGCACAATCGATAACTCTAATGTATCCTGTGCCGTGAAGGATGATGGGGGAGGGATGTGTGGGACGCGAACCACGGGGCACATCAGGCCTCTACACTTCTCGTGACCCAGGCAAAGGTCGTGAGCTTACCTTCGCCGGACCTTGACCCGCTTAGCAGGCAGTTCTTGTCACTAACAAGATACAACTACGAAGAACGACATACGCTTGTGTCACAGGTACTTCACCCGCTTATATTTCGGCTACACACACAGACACGATCCCTACATGTGTGTGTGTGTTTGTGTGGGGAGGGTGGTGGTTCTGACAGCTTCTCTACTCACCTACTTAACCTTCGTCTAGGGGAGGATATCAAACGGCCAGTCTACGGATTTATTTTCCTCTTTCTTCGCCTTGTCTTCTACCGGCATAAGTATGCCTTTTCTGTACGGTACACCTTTAGTTTATTACAAATGTTTATTTCCTCTTTTATAGGCTTTCGACTTGCTACAAGCTGACTGACGTGTAGTCATGAGACAGTCAGTTATAATAATCTGTCCACGTATTTACAGTACATTTGAGGAAATTCCATTCTCGCAAGTTTTTACGCTGTTCTCACGACGAGTTAGACGTATAAAGTATTTACTGCGAAATAAATTTAATAAATATTGCTGCTAATATAATGAACGCAGCAGGTAATGCTGAAATATTTATAGTCCTAAAAGACCGAAAGAAGACGACAGATAGCGAAAGTAAGCGAGAGCGAGAGAGAAAACTTATATTTAGGTTAGAATGTTGACGATCCGCAAGGAATTAACATTAACTTTAATGCCTCGTACTTAAAAATCTACTTGGAATTGGTAACTTTAAATGCAGTACTAATATGTTACTTACCTGCACGCACAGGAATAGTGCTATTGTCGCCTACAATAACGAAGGTACAAGTAATACAATTAGTTATAATGTAAAGAGGGCTTGCTGGACAGAAAGTGAAGGCGGCAGGACTAGTACTCACGACCTCGATGATAATAGCCTGGCACAATAATTGCACGACCAAAATCGCCCAGTAATAACTATCAGTGAGCGACCAGCTTCTTTGTAACCGTTCACCAACCACAACTGCACGACGGCAGAAGTGCTGAAAATTGGCAGTCTGCGTCAGCGTGTGGCTTGCTGGACAGATTCCAGCAGGCATTGGTGAGAAAATCGCACACAGAATGCATGACTCAACGCTAGACAAGCTTTCACCGTTGCCTTGAGGAAATATATGTATGCATTACTGGCATTCAAACAGTATACCAAATTTAAAATAAAATATTAATATTCCACTATTAACTCATTAAGTATAATGATCTACACATGTTCACTATTGCAGTTCACTAGTGAACTTATTTCGAAATGTTTTAGTTGTTATAGCATGATTAAGGTGAAAACGGTTTCAGATTTTTCAAAAAACAAAACATTAAAAATCCAATTTTTATGACACTCTATGAGTGGATCGCCTAAGAGAATACGTGAAGCAATATTTAATTAAATCATGCGCACATGAAGGCCATAATGGCTTGTCTCCGACTCCAGTAACAATTCTCAGGACGAACGACACCTGAAATGGTAGCTGAACAGATAAAAATAAGGTGACTGTCACAATAGAGACGATGGAATGAAAGAGCAGAGTCAGTAAGAGAGCTTCTTTTAAAAATTACAACGCTTTACTCAACGTTTCCTACATATGAAAAAATATATGGCAAGGATAAATCTGGGTTACCGCAAGGACTGTCACATTAGAGGCATGACCACCTAGGCCCCTCACCTGTATATGTACACCGGATATTCAACATTTGTTCAGCAAATCAATACTAGGTAGACTGCTTCATTTGCATGTCTGTCACAGATAAAACGGTACACACGACGCAATACCTTAAGTTTAAATTTTTTTAATATTTGGCGCAGAACTCATAATTTTTTCTGCAGACTTTAAATGAATTATTTATGACAGTACACAGTGCATAAGAGTTACGCGAAACGTTACGAAGGTTGTAATACTTGGAAAACGTGATGATATTATGAAGCATAAAGTATATAATAAGAAATATTTGGGCTTTGTATTTTGTTCCAATCGCATTTATAAAAAGCTGATTAAAAATATCTTCCAACGACGTATTTTATGCGCCTGTAATACTAACGGGAAACGTTGTCGTCTAATGATTCTGGTATAAAGTCCTGGCATATAAGTTATACGCAAAGCACTTACTAAACATTGGGTGCAGAAGATCAAGGGTGACAGTTCCCTGAAATTTCAAAGACATTCAATCAGGAACGTATTAAAGAGAATTGTATTAATTTACAATCAATATCCTAAACAATTGCAGTCCCAACCTTCATATGTTTTCGCGCTTATAAACATGAAAGTGCTGAAAAAATGATTATCAATTTAACCCATTTTCGAAAACATTCTAATTGTCACTTGAACATGCGTGAAAATGTGTTGCTTATTCCAAATAAAATAACAGTGGTTGTGAAACGTTATAACCAGCTCCGTACCACGTTACACAGATAGAAATCCCCGTTGATTACTTTTCCGTATTTCTGCCATTTTTAAGGAAATCACGCGGCCGGCAACGGTAATACTGAAGTCTGGAAACATTCAAAGCAAACATAAAATCCTGGCCTGTTTACCGTCGGTCATTACAATGCTGAGTACTAGTGGTGTTTATGTGGCATTAAAGGTGCCTTTTTAAACGAGCTGGTACAATACGGAACGTTTCCAAAAACCAAACCAGAGCTTAAACATGTGTCCTAGATAACCCCGTAAACTGTTCGAAATAAAATATTAGTTATATTTTGCGTACTAAATAACTAAATATTGCTCAACTAAGTTTTTTAGACTACGTCTGATGACAGTTACCTTGTACGAACAATTAGCGTTCTGTCATGGGCATAGCCCGATATACATTAAATGTACATATTGAAGGGATAATTTGTGTAAATATTATTAGAGATTGTCCATTAGAATTAAGTGTCAGATGTTTTTAGTACTAAGCGGTGGCAATCACGGCAATAATAAAACAGGCTAGAATTGTAGTACAGAGTTGGTTCAAGTTTTGTTGTACTCTGTGTAAATAGTATTATGTGATAGGATAATCAGGGAGAGTTAATGTATATTTTATATGTTGGACTGGGGAGATGATGAGAAGAGAGCCAGGGTAGTCGCCCACACATCTGTAAGTACTCTGGGCTGTGTAGCCGTCGACAGTGACAAAGTGCTGGTCGACCCCTCCTGCCGCCTGGCCTCGGTCGCCAAGGAGTGGTGGCGAGGAGAGCTAACCAACGACCAACTCTCCCAACCGTTTAATTTAAATTTTAAGTATTTGTATATGTTTTGCAATAAGTATAGTTAATTGTAATAAAGAATGATGGCAAAATTATATAAATGTAAACTGTGATTTATGGAAATAAAATCACCACGAAAGATGGTCGTAATCGCCCGAATTCGGAGAAATACCGGAAGGCCGGGGATTTGAAACAAAGCTCCTGATTGGCTGGGAGGAGCCGCGTCTGAAATCGTCACTTGGCGTGCGTGCCGGCAGTGGTGCCGAGGGAGAGACGAGTCTGGGCCTCAGCCGCGGACGGATGCGTGTGTTCGTGTCCCGCGGGTCCGCGTCTCGGTAGGCCACCAGGGGTGCGTTACCAAGAGCCTTATATACGCGTTTGATTACATTTAATTGTCGGGCAAAGGCGATTAGACGTCCGCCGATTTAATCGCAATTCGCAGGCCAAGAAGCTGACTCAGTGGCCTGAGTGCAGTGCGGAAGATTGTGCGATTCCTGCCGCGAACAAGGGCGTTTACGACCGTGTGGAGTGGGTTGCCATATAAAGAAATAACACTCGTTTCACTTGGTAGTTTGGACCCATATAGAATCTCGCTAAGTAAGTGTTGAGTGGTTGGTCACTTACTGACTTTGATTGACTTGTGATCAGGAGTAAATCAAACCCGCTGGGCTAGTCGAGGCAATTTCTGGCGCGGGATAGATTTAATCAAAGCCTACATTGATTAATCAACTAATTTAAATAAAGTAACTCCGATCTTAAAAGCGGTGCGGGGGTTACAGTACATTCTGCAACATTTAACATAAATGATTATTTCAAGTCGTCATTACACATGCCCTTAGAATGTTGTCATAGTGATATTCAGTTCTACCCCTGCCAGTGATGATGTATAGTAATGTTTCTTACAATTTGAAGCAAATTCTCAGTTTCTCAATCTGCTCTCCATTTAGGCGCTGAAACAAACGTCTATTTTTATGGAAGTTTAGCGAATGTGGCCATACATCGTGCTATGGCTTCAGATGGCAGCAAGAACATCAATATAGCAAGTAGACCATGTTGCGACATCTGGTGAATAATCCCAGAAGCATATGACAATAGAGCTCGCAATAACAACGGTTCCAAGCATGTTAATAAACCCTGCTCTACAGAACAACTAACATTGCACCGGGATATCGAAAACCTTTGTTTACTGGTGGGTACAAAACAGTGAACACCTGAACAACACTTACGCAAGGGTCCGCAACAATCGAAAAGAAACATCTGGAGGCATTCTTCAACTAAAGACACAGTGGCAACGTGCAAGAGAAAATCGTAAACGATGAGTTGATTGTATTTTCCACCCATTCTCACCAAACACTTTGTTTTTTCCTACACAAAACTCTACCTCAGTTACTGAAATATATGCTGGAGGAAACAAATTGTTTTGGCCATACGCCATGATATGTCGCCTCAGAAACCCGAGAACGAGATAAAAAGCCATAAGAACAATGTTGTTTGACTTGAACTATTTCAATGGCAACTACAGCAACTCACAAGTAACCAGTGAAAAATTACCATGCGATGGGGCAAAGTTAGTATTATGAAAGCTTTTAGTTTAATCTTTCTTATGTTTGGCATTTTATAACTGTCCAGAATATGCTTTTTACCGGGAACGATAAAACAAAAATTTCTGCAAAACCGAGTGCGGATGTATGAAATATCTAGCCAGCATCCTTGGTGACGGTGCAACAGGTAACAATATAGTATTTTACTAACTATACTTGGGCGAGGAGAAGCTGGAAGTGACTTCACCTTGGCTCCCAGCAGAGATTGCTCTCACTTGCGAATCACGATACCGAGCCTCGCTGCTGGGATGGGTCACGTAAACTTTCACGAATCACCAATATCTACTGCAAGTCAGAGACCTTCCACGACCCTCTAAATAACCGGAACAATGCTTAGATGAAAGTGCTGTTTCATATTCAGCTAGTGATATACTGCAAATATAAAACGCTGAGTAATAATATCAGAGGTCGTCACCTACGAAATATTGCGAACCTTGTTTTAATGTTTCATTTTCTAACTGCTGCAAGTTACTCGAAAATCTTGATTTACCAATCAAACCAATCATACGAAATAACTGTCTGAGCTGAGTTTCCCCGTATGTTCATTTTCGGTCTTATGCACCATGCCTTTGGGATACGCTCCATAAGCCATTGATACCAGCCGAGAAGTTACAATAAAACGTCACCTGGTATATAATAAAGCATGTCAGGATCTAATACACGTTTTTTTCACAAAACAACACAGGCATATTTACGCTACAACCAAATGCGTTTATTGCCGACTTTAACACATCTAGCTAAGTAAAAATTCAGTTTTATAACATCCTGTTAATGACGTAAAGTGAAGGGAATTTTCGTCTTTGGCACTGGTGTGGGTATGGAGCGGCGCCAGAATTTGCGGGGAGGGGGGCGGAGGAAGCTGGAGATCCCTGAGAAGGCCCGCCGACCAGCGGCATCGTCCGGCACAGGGGCCTGTCACTAGATAGGGCAAGGCAAATGCTTCTCTTATTGACGACTAACGATTCCGGTTGTACCAACGTCAACATGTGATTCAAAGTTGGAAGTATTGTTTTGCAACTTAAGCATTTTGACGATATTAATGCTGTTGTAAATGAAATGGAAGTTACTTTTTGAAATTGAAGGGTTTTAAAGTGTTTCGTAAATAGAGAAAAATCTCCAACGATTATTTATAGCGTTGAGTTGGACTTCCTGACTAAACATTACACTGCCGTCGTTGGCCAAACTTGTGAAAGCCGTTACGAATTTTATATTAGACGAGAGTAAATATAATTTTAATGTTGAAATGTTAAAACAAAAATATAGTTAGTGTGACGTTTGATTGAGTAAAATTACTTAATATGTTCAATTTATTAAATGATACGATAACCATTAATTCGCGTACCGGTAATAATAAAAATTCGAAGGTTTTTCGTTCCTTTACAAAGTTCAGACATGTTAGACAAAATTTTTACAGTATAATATAAAGTTTCAAAGAAATATTTAACAGAACATTCTAATGAAAATATGAATTTTTTTTAATACGCAAAGATTACTTATATACTGATCATAGCAATGAGTCTTCAAGTGTGTACTGATAGCCGAGTGGAGTCCGGCCACTTGGCTCAGTGGTGTCCGATTGTTTGGCTCAGTGGTTAGCGCTCCTGGCTGCTGAGGCAAGGGTCCCGGGTTCGATTCCCGGCCGGGGAGGTGACATTTACAACTATCTCCTCGGGTTCAGGACTGGGTGTTTGTGTTCGTCTTGTCTGTGTGCCAGAAGACAACTTACCATTACAACAACAACTACACAATACAAAGTTACTGGGGAATGCATTGATTAACCAACTTAAAGGGGGGGGAATGTTTGGTGCAGTGGCGAGGCGTTAGCCTTGCCATTGTGCCAAACATTAAAAAAAAAAAAAAAAAGTGGTAAAGGGCGTGTGGAAACTACAGGGAAGTACGTTCAAATCCGCACCCCGGCGAGGTAACTTTTATTTTTTCGTGGTCTTACAAATTAAAAACAAGTCACAAAGACAATTTACACACACACATTTAATATACGGCATCGCCTTTACCAATACTTTTATTTCCACCAACGACGAGATTGCGATACTAGCACACTCTTGCAGCTAACGATGTAAACAAACATGGCCAATGCACGCCACATTATCTCAGATAGAATTTCATGCTGCGTGGTTGGTACCTCTGGAAGTATTAGCGAGCCAAAAACACAACAGAAATAAGCAAAGAGGTCTAACCTGGCAGTGAACTCTCTTTCTCCCTTCCATACTCTTTGGTCCGGCACGTTTCCCACATGCGAACATCAGGGGGCTGACCCCGCCAGGGACCCGATTCTTGAGTTGTTGCGAGATTATTTTCACATTCCGAATCTCACTACTGCGATTCCGAATCTCACATACCTGATTCCGTAATGAACTTTATACCCAAAGAATGCTATTCTTGAGTACTTTACGAAATGTGGAATGTGGTGTTGAAATTATTGAAAATTCCGAACTTCCTGTAGGGAACTAAGAGCAAACGACTACAATCGAGACGAACAATAACTTTTTCCACACACAGAACGCACCCCACCGGAAATAAGTGACGAACGTAAACAATTTTCCACACACATATTTGTGAGGTCTTACAGTTTGTGAGGTTAGAGGAGTAGAGTAGGTTATTTTTAAATCGTTTATAATTGAACATCGTAAGGATTTTCATATTTTTGACAATGGATTTCGTACCGAAGAAGATTACAAAAGAACACATATTTTATTTAATCTGAAAAGCTTCACAAATGCATATTTCGTTGTTGACTATTAAAGTGAAATCTCGAATCTCACCATCTCACTAAGTTGACAGCCAGTGAAATTAATTCCGAATGGAATAATTTCATTTCGAAATTATTTCCATTCAAGAATCGCAAAGTAAAAACCACTGCGAAATTTCGAGCAATCTCGTAATGGAATTACTTCACATAATTTCAAGAATTGACCCCCAGGGCAGGAATCGAGTCCGGATCGCCTGGGTAGGAGGTGAGTGTTCTAGCTACTGCGCCAGCCGCGGCCTCCACATCCTGTTAGTTATTATCTTGCAGTTAAACTAGCCGCTAACTTAACTGCAGAATTAAATGGCCGCTAGTGGGTTTAGCTGGAGGCTAGAGTCTGCCTGTCTTGTGGGTCAAATTCAATATGTTCAATAGACTGGATGATTATTTACTGTATGCATAGTAAATAAAGCTGAATGTTGTTGAACGCTAGTGTCGAAAAATTAAATATGAATGTCAATTATTTCTCAGTCTAATTTTTAACAGTTATAAATAAACTTGTCTGTAAGTTCTCGTGTACATATTTAGAAAATGAAAATTTGTCTACTATATTTTCTGCGTACAAGATATATTAGGGTATTGTGGACATGCTGTGTTTTAATACCTGTTGCATGCTCACGAAAGGAACTGTATTAACATCGGATGCAACATCCACGAAAAAACACTACATGCGATTGCGATTTTCGAAACAAAAGGCTTCACGCCGACGATACAGCCACTTACCGCCATTTTCGATACATCACTGATCTCCGCCTGATGACTAGCGCTCTCTATGCAGTGTTGCCACAGGAGCGCCAACTGGTACATTGGCAGGAGCGGGAGATTCAAATATACTCCCACTGAAGGGTGAACTGTCCATAACTGTCTCTTACAACTATATGTTTATGACACGATATTTACAACACACTATTTACAAGTTCAAACA